>CAUYQG010181690.1:0-13910 GCA_963574415.1 Tarsius wallacei
AGGGTCTTGCTATGCTGCCCAGGCTGGCCTCAAACTCCTTGCCTCAAGGGATTGTCTCGCCTTGGCCTCCCAAAGTGCTGGGGTTGCACGAGCGAACAGACTGCAGACCTCTGCCTGGCCAGAGAGCTTTCCAAAGACCCCTAGAGAGAGATTTTGCGTAGGCCAGGGTGAAGGGTGTATGTCATACTTGAAGTCTTCTAGTCTTCTTATGCTCCCACCTCCTCAACCTCCAGGCAATAAGTGTTCATATAGGTGGGAACAGCAAGACTCGTGAAATTTGGCCGAAAGAGGCCAGCGGTTTGCGGGCACCTATAGACAAGAGCCCTCGGCGGAAGCCCGTTGGGGCGGGCCGCCTCGGCTGCGCGCAGCCACCGGCGAGTTTGCTCCCAGCACCACGCTGTGGAGTTGCGGAGAAATTAGGAACTATGAACAAGATGGATCCATCAAGCTATTCCCAGCCTAAAAAAAGCCAGAAGCCTTAATATCTATTTATATGCAACTCCCTGGGGCCCGAAGTGGTTCTTCCTAATGGCTGCAAAACACTCAGTGGCAATCAGGTCTTTAAGCAGAATGTTTTTAAGACCTTATCCCGAGGACGCTGATGGAGATAATGAAGGCTGAGCTGTCGGCAGCACATTTCAAAACGGTAATGGCATGTGTAGGAAGATGTGCTCTTCCAAGTGTTCCTAGTTTCCTACCAGCAGAAGTCAATGGCTCCTGCAGGCGCTGGAAAAGCGCGGTGTCAGCATAAAGGAAAAGCGACACGAACAGAAATGCGTGACACCGTGCAGGGCTCCAGACGGGAGTGTCCGATGACAGCTAGGAGGGGAAGCACTCCCTCCGATCCAGTGGGGACGCCGAAGGCCCCCGCCTGCCGGGCTTGGGCGAGTCCCCTCCCGCCGTCAGTCTCCCTAGCTTCTGCCCTGTCGTCCTCGCTGGACAACTGGACTCAGAGCCACTCCCCACCGGAGCCGGGCGCACTCTTTCGAGCTGTCTCCCCGTTGGCTGCCCGGGTCAGCTGTGGTCTGGAACCCTGAGCCCCGCGGGCGACAGCCACCCGGCCCGATCCGCCCGCCGCGGGCACGGTGGCGACACCGGCTCGACGTGCGACTCCACTTTGCCCTCCATCGGCCTCGCCCGCGGCTCCTGGCGCTGAGAGCCGCTGCGCCCAGCGCGCCCCGAGCCCCGGAGCTCCCTGCGGCCCCCCGCGGCCACTCCCCGGCCAGCGCGCGGCCACCCGGCACCGGGTGCCCAGGGGCGCAAGGGCCGGTGGCGGCGGTGCCAGTACTCACATAGCGCTGCAGCTTCCGCTCGGGGGGCGACTTGACGAGCCAGCCGGTGCACACGGCGTCGCCCGCGCTCATCGTGGCCGCCGCCGCCGCCGCTTCCTCCAGCTGGGCCGGCCGCCCGCGGCAGGAGGAAGTCAGCCAGGGATGCCGGCGGGGCGGGCCCAGCGCCGCCCGCCCAGCGCCGCCCCGAGAGGCCGCCACGACCCCCGCCTCCGGCCGCCGCGGCCCCCGCGAGGGGCCCTGCGCCGCCGCCCGAGTCCCAAGACGGCGGGCGAAGCGGGCGGCGAGGCCGGGGGCCCCTTCGAGCGAGGGACCGCGGCCGGTCGCTGCGCCTCCAGGGACCCAGGCAGGGCGCCCTTGCCTCCCTCCCCGGGGGACCCAGGGACTTTCTTACAGCCGAGCCGGGACGACGGGTGTCGGGGCCCCTGCAGAGCGCCCAGAAGGTCCACTGCGACCTAGTGGGAGCACAGCGTGGGACCTGTTGCCCTCATTCCCCACGTCCTTAATAGGCCACATCAAAAGGGCCGGTCGCTGGGCCTCGGGACGCGAGCCGAAACCTACGACACGCATCTGCCATGTGTGCAGTTTAGGGATCCAGAAAGGCAACACTCCCAACTTCCCCGTTCCGCGCGACGATTCGCAGAGTACTGTCTGTTATGCCCCTCCCCCAAGATCACGGTGTTCAGTGATAAGCTCTGCTGGCAAACCCGTTGAAATGTCCCAATGATCCCAAATGACCCAGATTCAGGAGGTAGTGCTTTTTTGCAGTCCCTTTGACTCGGGTTTTACAAGATGAACCTGCGGTTGACTGTGCCAGGCAGTGTGCTGAGCACTCTAAGTAATAACCATAACAATAATAAACACCTGACATTGACCAACACAAACACCCAGTCAAATGGGTCTTATTCTTACCTCAGTTTACCACGTGAGTACAATGAAAAACAAAGTGATGATGGTTCCTGTCCAGAGCCACATAACTAGGAACACATCCCTAGGCATCCACCTGGATCTCTGATTTACAATGCCCTCTTCCCGTGGCGTGATGCCTCCACTTCCCTTGGAAGTGACACTTGGAAGAAACCCATTACTTACAAAGACCCTTCTCAACCTGCTACGATACATCTGGCATTTCCAAGGAGAGAGAACCGTTTTGCATGACAGGGTCCATTTGTCATTCTGTGATCAGTCGGGATTCAATGGAGAGAACAAAATCCATTCCCCTGTTCAAAAATTAAACTTACTATAGCAACAGCAGCTTATGCTAAAACAATGCTACTGTCTTGTCTATAAACCAAACAACCAAAAACCAAAAACAAAAACAAACACTCCCTAAAACAGGAAACCAAAGTTTCTATCAGTTACTGTAGCTAGGCATCCCTAGAAGGCGGTTATTCCTCTTCTAGTTCTGGTACTGATATAGTTTGGACGTTTGTCCCCTCCAAATCTCATGTTGAAATGTGACCTCCAACGTTGGAGGTGGGGCTTAGTAGGAGGTGATTGGATCATGGGGGCAGATCCCTCATGAACAGCTGGGTGCCATCCTCATGGTAATGAATGAGTTCTCACTCTATTATTAGTCCACACTGGTTGTTTAAAAGAGCCTAGTACCTCCTTTTCTTCTCTCTCTCTCTCTCTCTCTCTCTCTCTCTCTCTCTCTCTCTCTGTCTCTCTCTCTCTCCTGCTCTTGCCATGTCACATGCCCTCTCCCTCTCCACCTTCCACCATCCAGAAACATGAGCCACATAAACTCTTTTTCTTTTTTTTCTTCCTGAGAGCCTCTGGATAAGAGTCCAACAACCCTTTTTCTTTATAAGTAACCAGCCTCAGGTCTTTCTTCCTTCCTTCCTTTCTTTCTTTCTTTCTTTCTTTCTTTCTTTCTTTCTTTCTTTCTTTCTTTCTTTCTTTCTTTCTTTCTTTCTTGTCAGAGTCTCACTCCATTGCCCAGGCTAGAGTGCAGTGGTACAATCACAGCTACCACATCCTCGACCTGCTGGGCTCAGGCAATTCTTCCACCTCAGCCTTCCGAGTATCTGGGACTACAGGCACACACTACCATGCCCAGGTAATTTTTTGATTTTTTTGTAGAGACGAGGTCTCACTATGTTGCCTAAGCTGTGATATTTCTTTATTAGCAATGCAAAAACAAAGTGATACAGGTACCATCTCATGTCAATATCCTGTTACCTAAACAAAAAAATTATAAAGCTAATCTCTATCAAGTGATGTACATAAGACATTGAGAAAAGGAAGATGGGAAAAGTTCACACACACACACACACACACACAGCTACTACAATCCTCATTTCTGTAACTGCTCATGAGACCATAATTGGTATTTATAACTTCCTTCTTTCACTACCTTCCCTTTGCTTTCTAGCCAGGACCTTAGCTGCTCAGAATTCCTTACCGGGTGAGTGACCCAAACCTTTATTCCTAAAGAGCCTGGATTCTCAGTGGTCCTAACTGGACACGGCAGTAATAGAAGATACCTCAAGACCCCTTGTATTCGGCTGGGCACAGTGGCGTGAGCCTGTAGTCCCAGCACTTTGGGAAGTGGAGACGAGAGGATTGCCTGAGCCCAGGGGTTTGAGACCAGCCTGGGCAACTTGGCGAGATCTTATCTCTACAATAACTCAAAAAATTATCTGGGCGTGGTGGTGTGCACCTGTGGTTCCAGCTACTTGGAAGGCTGAGGTAGAAGGATCGCCTAAACCGAGGAAGTCAAGGCTGTGGTAGCCATGATCTTGCCACTGCGCTCCAGCCTTGGCGACAGAGTGAGACTCCGACTCAAAAAAAAAAAAAAAGATCCCTTGAATTCAAAACATAGTCCTCCCTGACCCCACTGTTTTAAAGCAGCCCTATTTCCACTTGGTAATCAACATCAATGATTTGAGCCAGTTCAGTAGGATCCATGGTTTGCCTGTTGGTTCAGTGGCATAAAGAATCCTCAACAGCCAGGTGGCAGCCTCAACTTGCGATTCAATGAATGAGAAGAAACCTTTCGAGAGTGGGTGACTAGGTGCGATAGTGAGAAATATTTCCCTCATCCTATAAGACAGAACCTCTACCTTTCAGCATGTTTTCACCTGACTTGTTCAGTAACTGAGTCTCCAATAGACTGACCATCCTATCATCCTATCAGACCAAGTATTTCAGGGTGATGAGATACATGATAAAACTTGTTTCTTCCTTACAGCTGTGAACTCTACTTGTTGGGACATCTTGGTTCCAAAGAGAGGAGTGCTTCTACCAGGGATGCAAGGCTGGAGTGCATTGGTGTGTGTCTTTTGCCTTATAATGGTTTTCTTGTGTGGCATGTTGTGAATGTGAATAAGAGGCTCAGTAAGTCTATGAGTAGAAGTGCTAGCAGAAATGTGGGCTAAAAAAAGCAAACCCATGTACAAAATAAGTAGGCCATGTGTGGTGGCTCACACCTGTAATCTCAGCACTTTGGGAGGTCGAGAGGGGAGGATTGCTTGAGCACAGGAGTTCAAGACCAGCCTGGGCAACATAGTGAGACCTCGCTTCTACCAAAAAAAAAAAAAATCAAAAAATTAACTACGTGTGGTGGCATGTACTTGTAGTCCCAGCTAAGGGACTGAGGAAGAAGGATCACCTGAACCCAGGAAGTTGAGGCTGTAGTGAGCCATGATGGCACCAATGCACTCCAGCCTGGGCAATAAAGCAAGAACCTGCCTCAATAATAATAATAATAATAACAACAACAACAACAAGAACAACAACATTCCTGTACCTTTCAGGGTGGCAGTGGTATGAGGTGCAGCAACTTGCTATTCAAATTCTCTCCTCAAGCTGGAGTGCAGAGAAACTAGAACGAGTCTCCATGAAAGAAGAAGCAACTTGGTATTCATCTGACAATTTTTTACTGGACCTGGTGATCAAAAGGTAGCAAATACTCAAGATGCTTTCTGAAGACACATATATGCCAAAGGGTGGGGATAAATCCCATGCATGACATTCATAGCAATCAAGTCCCATTACCCTGGATTATAGTAGTGAAACAGAGAATAGACACAATCCTGAAGCTGCTAATCCTGACAATGTTGTTTTCCTACAGCAAATCAACACAGCTAGATAAATCCTGTTCCTGCAGATGAAAGCAAGCTGCTTCTGACGCTCTCTGCTGACTGGGAAAAAAAATTGTCAGATGAATACCCACATACGAGGTACCAGGGGGCTGTGTTGATTTGCTGTAGGAAAACAACATTGTCAGGATTAGCAGCTTCGATTCAAGTCACAACCTGATTAATTTCAATTACCCACTATTCGTCTTTGGACTAACCAGGTAGGTGAAATGAAGATGTGATATGAGTAATCATTCCTGTATCTTTCAGGTTATACTCTTCTCCCTGGTAGATAAATCCAAGTTGCTTCTTTCATGGAGACTCTAGTTTCTTTGCACTCCAGCCTGAGGAAAGGAGAGAATTTGAATAGCAAGTGATTTTTGGCATCAGGATTCCCTTTGTGGCTTCGCCATTTATTAATGAGGGGATATTGATCTTCACATGTGTAGTTATCTCTCCATGTCTGTCCATAACCCTGAGTTTTCTTTTTTCTTTTTTTTTAGAAAGCAGAATTTATTGAGAGGACAGAAAAGTTCCCACAGTGGGAGGGGACTCAAAGGGGTTGCCCACCCCAAGTTTTCTTTTCAACCTTTCATAACAAATAAGTAATAGTGGACATTCATTTCCACAAATCCTTCTAGTTCTAAAATTCATAGTACTTAAGGAACTGCACCTTCCTGTACCTCCCACCTCCCACCTATCTCTTGTTCTAATAAATCTATGAAGCATGTGAATTAAAGGCTTAGAGTGCCATGGTACAAGTTGGGATGGAGAACGCTCTTTTTCCTAGATAGACATCTATAAAGTACTTCTGTAAGAGTAGAAGCCATCTAATTTCTATCCAAAATATGAAATTTGAATGTATTATTATCAATGACAGTCTTTCATCAAACCTGCTGTTGTTAGATTTTAAAGTGCAGAGAATTGCTGTCATAAGTTCAAATTAAACACTTTTCAACTCATTCTATGAAGCCAGTATTACTGTAACGCCTCCAAAATCATAAAAGTTAATAAAAGAAAACCACAGGCCAATATGCTTCATGAATATAGACACAAAAATCCTTAGCAAAATACTAACAAATAGAATCACAAATATGCAAAAAGAATTATACTCCATGACCAAGTGATGTTTATCCCAGACATGCACGGTTTATTCAGTATTTGAAAACCAATCAATGCAATGCACTACATTAACAGACAAAAGAGAGAGTCACATGATCACATCAGTTGATGCAGAAAAAGCGTTTGAAAGAATCTAACACCAATTCATGACAAAAACTCTCAAAAAATTAGGAATAGAGGCGAAACTTCCTCAACTTGTTAAAGAACATCTACAGAAGACCTATGGTTCATCATACATACTGGGGAAAAACTGGACACTTTTCCCCTAAGACTGGGAACAAGGCAAGGACGTCCATTCTCACCAGTCTTATTCAAAAAAGTAATGTGAGTTCTAGCCAGTGCGATAAGGTAAGAAAAAGAAAAAAATAGCATACAAATTGGGAAGAGTTTCAATTTGCTGATAATATAGTTGTCTTCATAAAAAATCTCAATGAACACATAAAAATAACTCCTATAACTAACAAGTGAGTTTTGCAAGGTTGCAGGATACAAGATCAATGTATAAATCTTTCTATACAAGTTCAAGGCTTATTAGAAAGCTATAGTAATCAAGACTGCATGGTACTGGTGAAAGGGTAGACATAAAATAGATGGAATAGAATAGAGAGCTCAGAAATAGACTCACACAAACTCTTTCCAATGGTTTTTGATAAAGGTGCAAAAGCAATTTGATGGAGGAAGGATTGTCTTTTCAACAAACCGTAGCAATTGGACATCCATAGGCAAACAAAACAAAACAAAAACAAAAAACCACAACTCAAACCTCACACTTTATACAAAAATGAACTCAAAATGTATCCTAGATTTAAATGTAAACAATTATAGCCAGGCTCGGTGGCTCAGCCTGTAATCCCGCGCCTTTGGGAGGCTGAGGTGAGTGGAATACCTGAGCCCGCGGGTTCGAGACCCGCCCGGGCAACTTGGCGAGACCACATCTCTACAATAAATTAAAAAATTAGTTGGGTGTGGTAGCGCGCGCCTGTAGTTCCAGCTCCTTGGAAGGCTGAGGCGGAAGGATCGCCGGAGCCCAGCGGGTCGAGGCTGCGGTGGCCGGGAGCGGCCACTGCACTCCAGTCTGGGTGACAGTGAGACTCCAACTCAAAAAACAAACAAACAGACAAACAAAAAAACAAACAAAAAAACAAACAATTATAAAACTTTTAGAAGAGAGCATAGGAGAAAATCTTTGGGACCTAGGATCTGGTGATGAGTTCTCAGACATGGCACCACAAGTACAATCCATAAAACAAAAAATTTGATAAACTGGACTTCATCAAGATTAAAACTTCTTTTTTCTTTGAGAGATAGTGTCTCACTCTGTCACCCAGGCTGGAGTGCAGTGGCACAATTGTGGCTCACCACAGCCTTCAACACCTGAGCTCAAGCAATCCTCCTACCTCAGCCTCCCGAGTAGCTAAGACTACAGGTATGTACCATCATGCCTAGCTAATTGCTTTATTTTTTGTAGAAATGAGGTCTCACTATGTTGCCCAAGCTGGTCTTGAACTCCTGGCGTCAAGTGATCCTCTCACCTTAGCCTCCCAAACTGCTGGGATCATAGGTGTGAGCCACCATGCCCAGCCAAAACTAAAACCTTTGCTCAACAGAATACCTTCTTTAGAGCACAAAAAGACAAGCTACAGACTGGAGGTGGGGGGGGGGGATATTTGCAAAGCACATATCTAACAAAGGACTCATATGAAAAATACATAAAGAACCCAATCTCAGATCCTGACCATGCAGCAGCCTGCGGTCTCAGTCAGGGAGTTCCAGCCCGGCCAGCCTCAGCCTCAGCACCATTACAGTCACCACCACCTGCAGCAACCACCACTGTCACCAGTGACCTCGCCAAGACCTGCAGCGTGGAGCCAAGGGCAGCCCTCCAGCAACACCAGGAAACACCAAAGAAGGAAACAGGCTGTGGAGAGAGAACTCAATGGGAATTCTAGAGAAAGAGAAGTATCCTTAAAGAGCCTGAAGGAGACTGCAAAGAATTTCTTTCAGAAAAACAGTATGGACAAAAAGAGTGGGAAGTCTTATGAAAGTAAATCTGGAGAGAACCAGCCTGTAGATGAGACTGACACTATAGCAATTCTAAGTGGAGTTGGTAACAAATCGTTCTGGCTACAACACTACCGGTCATATGGATAAAGAAGCAGATCATGACAGTAGTGGATCTGAGAACAGATGTACCATGCCTAAAAAAAAGGAAAGCTGGGCACAGTAGTGCCGAGGGTTGTGAAAACCTTAATTTAGTGCAGGACAAAATAATGCAACAAGTGACCAGTGTCCCAGGCCAGGTGCAGTGGCTCGCGCCTGCAATCCCAGCACTTTGGGAGGCTGAGGCAAAAGGATCGCTTGAGCCCAAGAGTTTGAGATCAGCCTAGGCAACATAGCGAAACCTCGTCTCTACAAAAATTAGCAGGGTGTGGTAGTGCACCTGTCATCGCAGCTACTTGGGAAGCTGAGGCAGAAGGATTGCCTGAGCCTAGGAGGTTGAGACTGCAGTGAGCTGTGATTGTCTACTGCGCTTCAGCTTGGACGATACAGTGAGATCCCGACTGAAAAAAATGAATGAATGAATGAAGTAAGACCAGTGTTGCAACCTTAAAACAGGGGGACTTGGAACTTTCAAGCCTGACTATAGTGAACAAAAGAGAAATCGAGTAGATGGTTTGATGTCCACTTGGAAGTATGAACTTGGGCTTGGAGGAACAAGTTGGGGAAAATCTGCTGCGGGTGACATGCTTCAGAAAAGCTCAGGGAGGAAATGTGTGTGAGCAGCAAAAAGCTAGATGAGCAGCCCAAAAAAAGGCAGATTGAGCCGGGCTCGGTGGCTCAGCGTAATCCCACGCCTTGGGAGGCTAAGGTGAGTGGATTGCCTGAGCCCGCGGGTTCGAGACCCGCCTGGGCAACTTGGTGAGACCTCATCTCTACAATAAATCAAAAAAAATTAGCCGGGCGTGGTAGCACGCGCCTGTAGTTCCAGCTACTTGGAAGGCTGAGGTGGAAGGATCGCCAGGAGCCCAGCAGGTCGAGGCTGCGGTGGCTGGGAACGGCCATTGCACTCCAGTCTGGACGACAGTGAGACTCCCAACTCAAAAAAAAGAAAGGCAGATTGGTCCTCAAGTTCTGGGTGGTATTCCAAAATCTAGGGCTACTAGTGACAGAGAAGCCTTCTCCTTTGAACCCAGTCATAAGATGACCTGCCAAAAGCAGCCGCCAGGAGTCAAGGTGCTTTAGTGTTTCTCTCCAAGGACTACAGGATAGAACATTGAAATCCACTGGCTTCTCCAACAAATACTTGCTAGGCTCCACCAAGGAACAAAGATACCAGAAAGGTCTAGAAGGAAGTGATAGCTGGGGTTCTTTTGACCTGCTGTTGTAAATAATACCAGAAAATGGAAACTGTTTGGAATTTGCAATAGCCAAGGATATCCAGATCAATGAAGGACCAGACTGTCTGTTTGTAACCTTTCTGCAGCATTAGAGCCACCATTCATGGGACTTCTAGATCGTCAATGCATTAGAGAAATCATAAGTAGAATTGCAAGCTAATATATACAAATAAATACACACACACACACACACACACACACACAGTTACTTTTTTTTAAAGAAAACTGAAAGTAATTAGACTTCTTAAAGAATCAATTTTTCTTGGAGTCAGGACCTTACTCTGTCACCCAGTCTGGCACAATCATGGCTCACTGAACCTTGACTTCCTGGAATCAAGCAATCCTCCTGACTCAGCCTCCCAAGTAGCTGTGACTACAGGTATGCACCACCACACCCACTAATTTTAAAATTTATGTAGAGATGAAGTAGCACTGTGTGGCCCAGGCTGGTCTCGAACTTCCAGGCTCAAGCAATCCTCCCACCTCAGCCTCTCAAAGTGCTGGTGTGAGTCACCGTGCCCAGCCAGGAATCAAATTTATTTCAAAAGACTACATGTGGTCACTTAATCACAGGTACTGAATAGTTTATTTTTCTTTTTTCTTTTGTTAGTTTTTACTTTGAGTGTGAATGCAAGTGACTGATGAATACAGACTTAACAAGTGTGGTTCTAAAGGTCCTGCTGTCATCAATTTGGACTAAAGTGGCACACTAATCACGGGGGACCCAGGATGATTCAACATTTTCCTTTCACTCCTCTCTTGATCTTTTGGTTTTCCTCTAAGCCCTACGAGAATGCTGGGCAAATGCCTTCGAGTTTGCAGGGGTGTAATTTTTTAGTGAATATGATTTGCATGTCTTGCCAGGAGTTAAGCAGCCTCTGTGGGTGTTGGGGAAATATTTTCTTTCTTTTCTTTTATTTTTTGTAGGGTGGGGATAGGGGAGGCATCGAAATTCTACAATTCTGGAATAGTTAATGGTACATAGCATATTGGACTTGAACAATGGAAGAATCCATGAGCTTCATTTAAAGAAAAGTTGCAGAACAAGCAATTGGCTTAGATATTCAATATGAAAAAATATTCCTGTGTCACTAACACTAAATGTGCTGTTTTCTTGTTTTACATCAAACATCTAAGAGAAACTTTTATACCTTTCTGTAAATTCGCCTCTAATTTCTCAGTAAAATCAAAAGGGGAGGAAAACATCCATGAAAGCAAAAACTTTTCATGTTTTTAGCCAGTGAGGAGGTAATAAACTCAGCCTATAAAAGGTATGTTTTCATGTAAGAGCATTAGCTGTGTCTTATCATCACATTTGCCATCCTGTTGCACTGAAATTAAGGGTCCAGTTAAGATTGGGTGATGTGGCTTAATAGCAAGTCATGTGTCACATCACCTGCAGACAGAAATAAGTATATCCATGTATGTCAAACATCTCAAAATAGCAGGGCCCTCCCCTGTCCCCACTCTACTTAAAATAAGAGTTGTAGTCTCCTAATAAAAGTACACTGGATCTCCTGGGGTATTTGGGAAGAAAGTACTTTGGCTCTACCCCTTTGCTTAAGAAATGTCCAGTCACAAGCAACTGTAATTTCTTGTTTGTTTTTTAAAAAATTATCTGAGGCTTTTAACAAGTAGTTCATGAAAGAAGCTGTCAGACTCAACATAGAGTAGAGAAAATATCTTTTTAGTCTGGATTTCTGCCTTGCTTAGATTTTTAAAGTGTAAGCATAGATTGCCAATTCCACCTGATGCAAACAAAACTTTTTAAAACATATATATAATAACATATATATTATATATCATTATAATATATATAATAACAACTTACTGTATCAGTCTAGGTTCAGAAAATTGTGGTAGGTCAGTTCCAAATAGTATCATTTCACCTGTAAACTGTATCACTTTTACTGATTATTTTTATTTTCAAAGGTATAATATGTTTATAGATGTGCCCTGCATTCAGTCCGCCTTGTTCCTATTTTAATTTTTGTTGAGTCTCTTGCTTGCTTGCCAAAACTAGGATGTTTCAGACCCATGTACGATTGAAAGCAAAGGCATCCTTGAGCTTTAAAGCGTTGAACAAATTGGGAAATGCAACATATCACATATTGAAGGGAAAACATCTGTGTTTTTGTGTTTTTTTAATAAAAAATTTCAAAAAGTTTTTTAAAAACTTCCAAAACTCAACAGTTAAAAAAACCCTAATAATCCAATTAGAAAATGGACAAAAGATATGTGGAAACATTTCACTGAAGAGGCCATACAGATGGCAACCAAGCACATAGAAAGATGTTCAACATCATAAACTATTAGGGAAGTGCATATTAAAACCACAATGACATATCACTACCACATTGATTTCCTGACCTATGAAGTGAAGCCATCATGGCAGAAAGGCCCAAGTGGAAACCCCTAGAGCTTTCCCTTCCTACCAAAGTATAAATTAAAAATAATACCACATACTTAAGGGGCAATTTCAGAAATTAGTTCCCTCATCAAAGACTTGATGTTTGGCCTACACAGCACTTGTTAGATCTTGTGAATATGACTGTTTCAAACCAGGGTTCCAAAATTCTTCAATCCTTTTGAGACATGGGGTCAATGTTTCCTCCCCTTGAACCTGAGCAGGCTGGTGATGTGACTGCTTCAACCATGGAATACAGTAAAAATGATGTTATGAGACTTCCAAGGCCAAGTCATAAAAGGTGATGCAGCCTTATGTCTTATTCACACTAATGCTTGCTTTTGGAGCCCTAGTGCAGGCGACAGGCATGTTAGTGAAGAAGCTTCTAGAAGATTATAGCCTCCAGGCATTCTGTCACCTCTGGCCATTAAGTCATCTCAGCCAAGGTCCCTGATATTATAGAGCAAAGAGAAACCATTCCCACTGTGCCCTGTCTGAATTTCTAACCAGAAGAACCTGCCAGCATAACATAATAGTTGTTTAATGTCACTAACTTTGGGGATGATTTGTGACGCAGCAGCAGAAAGTGAGACTGTGGACATTACATGACTGTGGATTCTTGGAAGTTGAATCAGGTGTTTATTCCAATTGCTGCTGCAGTTCCAGATGTGATCTGTTTGCTATAACAATCCCATCCCTTTTCCAACACTTTGTATGCAGCTGTTGATCTGGCCAATGATAAAATGGCCTGTTGAAGATTCTGCTACGTTGCTAGTTGGGACACTTGTGAGGTTGTAGTGCTATCCTGCACAATCTGGAACATACTCTGAACCAGAGACCACTAAATGGTGCAGTTTTTCTCATGGCCAGAATATAAGGGGCCTGGAAAACAGAGAGTTGAGGTGGGGAATGGCATATCACAGGTATGCTGAATGATCTGCTTTTAGAATTCTTGCTTCTCAATCTCCTGTCTCTGCACTTGGCTGGTTTAGACTCTAGTACCCAAGAAAAACACATTTCCATTAGAAATGCTCCACTAACTTGGAAACTGAGGGCCATTTTGCCATTGCTGACTCTTCACGCCATTACCCACCACTTCCCGCTCTAGCAGACTTCAGCAGTTCCAGCTCATTGGCCAGAACTGTGCCACATGGCCACCCAACTGCAAGAGGCCAATAAAGGACATGCCAAAAAAGCTGACTGGCTTAGAGCAACTATGAGTCATCCCCTGATGCTGGGCCCAAACTATTGGGACACAATGTGAAGAGCTGACTTTGGTAGGGTCTTTTCTCTTGGAATACAGGAAGAGTCGTGTTTCACACTACTATTTGTTTTTTTTTGAGTTGGAGTCTCACTCTGCCGCCCACACTGGAGTGCAGTGGCCACATCCGGCCACCGCAGCCTCGACCTGCTGGGTTCCGGCGATCCTTCAGCCTCAGCCTTCCAAGTAGCTGGAACTACAGGCGCGCGCTACCACGCCCGGCTAATTTTTTTGATTTATTGTAGAGATGAGGTCTCGCCAAGTTGCCCAGGCGGGTCTCGAACCCGCGGGCTCAGGCAATCCACTTACCTCACCCTCCCAAAACGCTGGGATTACAGGCTGAACCAC
>CAUYQG010181696.1:0-11251 GCA_963574415.1 Tarsius wallacei
AGGGGAAGCAATTAATGGCAGTAAATACCTGTCTGGGGATGGGGGGACACTTCTTACAAACAAGGGTGCCTGAATGAGACATATTTGTGTACCTAACCCTTAAATGTACCCCTCAATATCACAATAAAAAAAAAAAATAAAAAATAAAATAAAATAAAATGATAAAGCTCACATTGCAATGATTGAAATTCCCTGGATCCCATAACATATCATGTTTCATATTTCTTGCCTTTGCAAAGGGAAGGGCCACTGCCTGAATTATCTTCTATCCTTCCCTTCTAGTCTGTCTGGCAAATCAGTTGTGACCATTTTAAGCCTCAGTTCAGATACAGCTTCCTCCAGAAAAATAAGCATTGCTAATTCTCCATTTTCTGGAAAATATCTGTTTCCTATTTAAGTGCATGATGCAGTTATCATACAGTAAAATTCTTTAATAATGTGTCCTTCTTCCCTGCTAGACTAGGAAATTGTTGAGTCATAAGCACTGTCTTTTGTCATTTTAAAGGCACCACATTTAGCAGTACCTGGCACATGGGAGGCAACCAATAACTTTATTAATGGAATTACACAGAAACTGAAAAATTAACTTTTTACTTAGGATTACCTAAAAAGACACAATTCCTTGATGAAATGGTAAAATATTAACACTATTATATTATGAGGTGTGAATTATGAGATATTCATGAGTGTTCATATTCATAGATACTTATAATGAGATGTAAAGAGATTATGAGATAATTATAAAATATAATGGAATCAAGAGATAAATGTATCAATACCTTTAATTCTTTTTTAATAATTGAAATATTATCTTAGGTTTTTAGGAATATTTAGAGATACAGTTTATCCAGTTACAATTTTTACTTTACAACTGGATCCTTATGCTTAAAATTCACCATTTACAAATTGAAATACAAGTGACCCTTGGCAATTCAGGGACCAAGAGAATAGACACTCAAGCAGTCAAAAATTTGCATTTAACTTTTAACTCTCCAAAAGCTTAACCACTAATAGCTACTGTTGACTGGAAGACTTACCAATAACATAAACAGTCAATTAACACATATTTTGTATTTTATACTCTATTCTTACAATAAATTAAGCTAGAGAAATGAAAACATTTTTAAGAAAATCATAAGGAAGAGAAAATACATTTGCTATTCATTAATCTGAAGTAGATCATCATAAAGGTCTTCACCTTCCTCATCTTCACATTAAATAGGCTGAAGAGGAGGAGGTGGCGGTGAAGGCCTTGGTCTTGCTGTCTCAAAGGTGGCAGAGGTGGAAGGAAATCCACATATAAGATAACCTGCACAATTCAAACTTGAGCTGTTCTAAGGTCAACCATATTATAATAAAGACTTTAATACTTTGAATCTTTTTGCATTTGCTACTTAAAAAGTTAATGTTAAATGTGGCTTTATTTATATTCTCAAAACTTTGGATAATTCTAAAGTTACCAATTTGAAAGTAGGCTTATTGAAATCTAGATTTTCTTAAAGAACTACATTGAATAGTTCTCAACAAATAACAATTCTGCTAAGAAAGCAGTAGTTATGCAATGTAGCATTTTCCCTGCTTCTTGAGACTTTTCATTTGTAAATTGGATTTGAAAGGGACTTTTGACTAAGATCACTGACTATACATGCAAATTAATGTTGCCTTTAAGCTTAACTGCAACTCTCAGCCTGTGCTCCCCAAGTAAATAACAAAAGGTGGCTGAATCATCCACAAAGCTAACATGAAATACTCCCTAGTCCATCTGACATTTCAGTACAAGCACTGCTTAGAAAACCAAAAATTCATCTGGGTAAAATTGCAGAATATTTGAAACTAGCAGGCTTTCTGTCAAGACTTTCATTTTATAGTGACTTCTGATTCCTTAAAAACATACATCAGCCTTTATTCTCCTTTGAAAGCATCATTGTTATATTAGATGTCTGCTTAAGAAGATCCTTGGCACTATTTGGAAGGTTGTTCGCTTTGTCTGAATTGTATTTCACTGACCTCCCAGTGGTTTCACTATTTCACACAGCTGGCTCTCCCTTCTATGTTCTCTTAGAGTGAGAAAATGGAAAAACGTAATGGCCATCCAGGTACAGAAGGCTTGCTGTGAAAATTCTGGTTCTTCACACAGTATTCATCAAGACAAATTGGTTTTCTCACGGGTCATTCTTGAAAGTAGACATTAGTACAGTTGCTGATGTGTTTGGGTAATTTTCTATATATGTTCATCTATTTTGACTCTTCTTTGATTGGCAAGTCTATCAATTTTGTTCATTGGTCAATTACAATTTTAGCCACCTCTGATCTATAAACTATTCAGTTAAACTTTATTTCTCTAATGTTGCTGATTATGTTTTTTATTCATTAATGTAGTTTATCACTGGATGCATATTTCAAGAAACTCTTTGGTTTATGTCTCTGTCTAATATTGTAAAATCTAATAGTACTAAAACTGGGCAGCTTTAGGATTAAGTCCTTTTGACATCTATTTATTCATTCATTTATTTAGCATTTATGAGGCAACGATATCTTCCAAGTGCAGTGTTAGTAGCTGAAGATAGATAAAAATTATGTAGATCCAGATATAGATACTTGATATAGGTAGACATATATTAGATAGGTAGATAGATAGATAGATAGGTAGATAGATGATAGATCTTCAGCATAATGTGATAAGCAATATAATAGAAGTGGTAAACGAACTGATTTGGCAAGTAGAATAAGTACCTATGTGCATTGGGTCATAATTTTATTTACAAAATTATAGTGGTATGGTGATTCCTACTAAGAGTGATAATTCTTTGAAACTTCCATCCTCCGTAGTCTTCACGAGACTAAAATATATTGTTTCATAAAGCTTAGTTAAAAATGAAATTCTGACACATTCTACAACACACATGAGCCTTAAAAATACTATGCTACATGAAAGAAACCAGGCACAAAAGACCACATATTGCATAATTTCTTTTACATGTAATGTTTGGAATACACAAATCATTAAGACAGAAATCAGATTAGTGATTGCCAAGAGCTGGGGGAAACAAAAATGGGAAATGATCATAAATAGGTATTGGGTTTCTTTTTGGAGAGATGAAAATAGTCCAAAATTAGATGGTGATGATGATTGTACAACCCTGTGAATAAACTAAAAACTATTGAATTGTACCATTTAAATGAGTGAATTGTGTGGTATGTGAATTATATCTTTGTAAAGCTGTTAGAATGCACATACACACACCAATGCATTAAAAATAGTTGTAAAATATATTAATACAAATTGATGATTCTAGGTTCTGACACTTTGTAAGTTTTAAATAATTTTAAAACTATTTTGAAATCAATTTTTCCTATGTGATTAGTAAAAACTAATAAATTGTATAATTCATAAGAGGAAATAATAGGAAATAAAGCAGAAATATCTTGTGGTTAAGGTTAGTTAGGCCACATGTTTTTGCTATTATAATTAGGTTGGTGTCTAACTATGTAAATATGTGCTAGTTAAAATAAGCTGCTAATATTTATTGCTTGACAAATTGTAAAGTATCTCTTTCACTTTTATCTGCTTTCACAGTTTCTCAAACTTATTGAGGTGAATATGTATTTACTGATTATACAGAATGCCAGAAATTGTCTAGAAAAGCAAAATGTCTAGAATAGCAAAACAACAAAAAAGGCATGCCATTTCTCAAGTTTTTGTAAGTACAAAAAGGCTATATTTTATGAGGGTTTCGTTTGGGTTTTGGGAACAAATATGTATATATTTACACAAATAGTCCATTCATTTATTCCAGTTATCTATCCATGTATACATGTGTTCTGCAAAGATTAATTGAGTACAACTGTGATCCACACTTTCTCTTCTACACTAAGGAATTAAAGGACAGTACACAGTTTTCAGGGCACAGTCTACTGGAAGCTATTGCTACCAAATGAATCAGTAGAGATAAGAACATAGTGTCAATATTTCTCTGAAAAGAAGATATGTGAGTATATCATATTATTGTCTATTATATCTGAAGAACATTTTTGCTTTACATATGCCATTTTTCATATGTATGAGAGACAGTGCCACCTCAGAAAAGACTGTTTAATCAGGATACAAGCAGTCTGATAATGCAGAAAGTTCAGCTATATCTTGCCTTGCTCTGTGGTTTCAGTGGTTCTCTGGATGCAAAAGATCCACATGACTAAATCTCATAAAAATGTCAGAACTCATATTGTAATCACCCAATAAATCATTCCTCCCATATGACTTCTTGAATCCTATGTTCTTATATTTTACACCTTGCCTAAGATTATAAACCAACCTCTCAAATTTTTAATCTTCAAAGAGATATGTCTTTCTTTTCAAAAATTCAATTATGTGTTGTAGCAAGAATTTCTTCAGATTCATCTTATTTGTCATTTGCTCAGATTCTTGGTTCTGCAGGTTTATGTCCCTTGCCAAATTTGGAGAGTTTTAGCCATTATTTATTTGAGTACTTTTCAGCCCTATCCTCTTTCTCCTCTTCTTTTGTAACTCTGATGACACAAATGCTAGATCTTTTGTTATAGTCTCACAGGTCTAATACTTTGCTAATTATTTCAGTCTTCTTTTCTGTCTATTGCTCAGACTGAGGAACTTCTGCTATTCTATGTTCCAGCTCACTGATTCTGTCCTCTGTTGAGCCTACTCACTGAGCTTTATATTTTGGTGTTTGCATTTTTCAGTTCTAAAATTTCCATTTAGTTCTTCATTATATTTTTTATTTCCTTGGCTGAGGTTTTCTGATTCTTTGCTGAGGCTTTTTAAAAATCTGTTTCAGGTGTGTTTGTAATTACATATTGAAGCACTCTGAACATGGCTGCTTTAAAATATTTTCAAATAATTCTGACATCTCTGTCATCCCAGCATTCACATTTACTGTTTGTCTTTTTCCACTCACTTTTAGATCGTCCACGTTCTTTGTATGATGAGTGACTTTTTAAAATAGCTTTGAGGGGGGTGAAAATAGTATTTGGTTACATGGATGCATTGCATAGTGGCAAAGAAATCTGCCACCACCCCCAACTGTGCACATTGTACCTGGTAGGTAATTTTTTATCCGCCCCCTGCTTCCCACCCTTCCCCTTCTTAGTCTTCAACTTTGTCTATTCTACCATTCTATAAGCCCTTTTAAGATCCTTAGTTTAGTTTATTTCTGCTTGTAAGTGAGAACATGAAGTATTTGGTTTTTCTTTTCTTTTCTTTTCTTTTTTTTTTTTTTTTTTGAGTTGGAGTCTCACTCTGTCGCCCAGACTGGAGTGCAGTGGCATGCCCCCAGCCACCACAGCCTCAACATGTTGGGCTCCGGTGATCCTTCTGCCTCAGCCTTCCAAGTAGCTGGAACTACAGGTGCATGCTACCACACCCGGCTAATTTTTTGATTTATTGTAGAGAGGAGGTCTCACCAAGTTGCCCAGGTGGGTCTCAAACCCACAGGCTCAGGAAATCCACTCACCTCAGCCTCCCAAAGCGCGGAATTACAGGCTGAGCCACCGAACCCAGCACGGTATTTGTTTTTTCATTTCTGTGTTACTTCACTTAAGATGATGGTCTTCAATTTTATCCAAGTTGCTGTATCCAAGTTTATGGCTTAACAGTATTCCATGATTTCATACATACATACATACATACATTTTTTTAAAAAATTAATAATGGTCATTCTGACTGATCTAAAGTGGTATCTCACTGTGGTTTTAATTTTTATGTTACTGATGGTTAGTGATATTGAGCATTCTTTCATATGTCTGTTGGCTATTTGTAGATCTTTTTTTGAGAGGTGTCTGTTCATGTTATTTGCCCATTTTTAATGGGGTTATTTATTTTTTTCTTTCTGATTTGCTTGAGTTCTTTGTAGATTGTGGGTATGTCCTTTGTCAGATGCACAGTTTGCAAATATTCTCCCCCATTGTGTAGGTTGCCTATTTACTCTGTTGATTATTTCTTTGCTGTGCAAAAGCTTTTTGGTTTAATTAAGTTCCTCTTGTTTATTTTTGTTTTATTGCATTTGCTTTTGGGGTCTTAGTAGCAAAGCAATCCTAAGAAAAAAGAACAGAGCTGGAGACATCACATTATCCAACTTCAATTTATATTACAAGGCAATAGTAACCATCATGGTACTGGAACAAGAATAGACCAATGAAACAAAATAAAGAATTCAGAAATAAATCCAAATACCTACAACCAACTGATCTGTAACAAAGCAGACAGAGACATACACTGGAGAAAGAATATCCTATTCAAAAAATGATGCTGGGAAAATTAGCTACATGCAGACAAATGAAACTTGATCTCTGTATCTTACCATATCCAAAAATTAACTCAAGATGGATTAAAGACTTAAATGTCAGACCTGAAACCATAAAAATCCTAGAAGAAAACCTACGAAAAACTCTTCTGGACATTGGCCTAAGCAAATAATTTATGACTAAATCTCAAAAGCAGATGAGTGAGTTTTGATTGAAACTTGGACATTTTAATCCTGTGTTATGAGACCCTAGATTTTATTTAAACCTTCTGTTCTAGCTGGTTTCTTGGGTCCTACTCAGGCAAAGGAAAGGGTGAGTAGGCTCTTACTTGTCACTGCTGGTTGGAAGCTAAAATCCAGGTTTCCCACTCACTTGGCTTCCATTGACATGCCTTTTTAAAACAGCAAGGAAATGGTGGGAGTTCTATCTCCCCATGTAATCTTCCATGATACTATTTTTAGGGTGACTTTATTACTGCTGGAAAATGGTGAAAGACATGATTATCCATTAAGCCTCCTCTGACACCACTCAAACAGGGTATAAGAGGAGTCCTTCAAAGCTTCCAGGCAGGATGGAAGCCCAGGTTTACCACATAGTTTCCACTGACATCACAAGGTTGAGAGTCTCATTACCAGCTGAACAGGGTGAAACTCTCAACTCTCTATTTGGTCTTTTCAGAGATCACCATAGCAGGTGACTTCATTATACTTCATAAGGGTTTAAGTCTGAACACCCACTTTGTTGGGATATATTCTATAAGTAGAAATAGTTTGCAATTTTTTTCTGATTTTTTTGTTCTTTTTGTTTGTTTGCTTATTAGTTGAAATACAGTTATTCCTATCTAAAAATTATCTGGCTTGCTAGGCTGCCACTGTTTCTTTGGCTGGAGAGAACAAGATTTTGTTGGGACTTTTTTCTTTCATCTAGACCCTTTTCCATTCTTGGATTGCTGGCTTTTTCAACTCCAAGTCTAGGGTATATGAGACAAAGAGAAAATCCAGAGAACTCACCACTGTCTTGATCTTTAGGTCTCAATATCAGCAGTCTGCCTTCTCTCTACATTTAGGGTCTTTTCATTAAAACACACATATATATCTATATATCTATATGTATATATGTGTGTGTGTGTGTGTATATACATATATACATATATATTCTAGAGTTTTTAGTAGTGTAGTACCTATTGAGATAAATAGATTTTTTAAAATAATCTATACCAACTTTCCAGAAGCACAAACCTGAAATCTGAAAATACAGTCAGTCCTCCATATCTTCAGGTTGCACATCCACAGATTCAAACAGCCATCAATAAAAAATACCTGGGATCAGGCAAGGTGGCTCAAGCCTGTAATCCCAGCACTTTGGGAGACCGAGGTGAGGGAATTGCCTGAGTTCACAAGTTCGAGAACAGTTCAGGCAACTTGGTGAGACTTCATGTCTACAATAAAGCAAAAAACAAAAAAAATTTAGCCGGGTATGGTAGCACATGCCTATAGTTCTGGTTACTTGGAAGGCTGAGGCAGAAGGATCGCCTGAGCCAGCAGGTCAATGCTGGGGTGACTGTGAGCATGCCACTGCACCCCAGCCTGGGCAATGGAGTGAGACTCCAACTCAATAAAATAAAAATAAAAAAAGGAATAAAAACAACAACAAAAACATGCAACAATATAAAAGAATACCAATCTTAAAAGAATTACATATAACAACAATTTATATAATACACCGTATTAGGTAATATAAGTATTCTAGAGATGATTCAGGGTGTATAAGAGAGTGAGAGTGTAACTTATATGAAAATACTGCACCGTTGTCTATAGAGAACATGAACATCCATAGATTTGTTATCAGCTGGAGTCCTGGAACAAATTCCTCACAGATGATAAAGGACAAGTATATTTTTAAAATAAGCCTAACAATTTTTAAAAGTAAATGTGATATTTTGAAATTATAGGAGTAGATAACTTTATTTTGATACAGTATTTTTAAAATTTTTCTGAAGACTGTACTGAAAGTAGAAGGTGCAGAGAGAAAACTACAATACCAGGACAGAATGCTGTGTTCTTTGCCTAACTTTTCCACCCATGAAAAAATTATATTTGGATTATAGCTTATATGTATCACCACAGATATTAACAATGTGGCCTGAATAACATACTACAAAAACTTTCTATAAAAGATTGCAATAGCAAAGAGAAAAGGGGAACATGCAAGCTAATTACAGCTACAATAGCTATAAACAAAGTTACCAAATAGAAAATTTGTAATGAATAGAGAAAATTGCATCATTCTGTCAAAAGGCAATAGAGAAAAATAAAATAGATGAATGCTTAGGTTTTTAATACTCGGGAAATTTGTAATGTACATTATCACTACCATTCTCTAATTTTAAGCTTTGTGCTTGTGTTCAATGACTGCAAATGGAGTGGTTAAACTAAAATAAAATTGGTAAAAATGTTGAATTAGTTAAAAATGAATTTTCCTCATCACTGGCTTTGATATAACTGTAATTTTAAAGTAAAATAAGACAATTGTGCAATGACTTCTGTAATTTTAAATATTTCCCCATTTTTAGAATTTCGGGAGGTTCCTACTTGTTTTGAAATTCTAAATAATTTTAAATATATTTTAGTCCCGTTTTCTTTGTTTGATTTGCAGTTCTTTAATAAATTTGTCAACATTTCTATGTCAATTATCCTCAAAAAATTTGGTTGATGTTTTCTCAGCAAACAGTAATATTTTAAAACATTATATATTCTAATGTGATTTTGCCAAGTTGGTAAATGTTGGCCATTTTCTAAGCTATTTTGGATTTATAATTTTAAAGTATTTTTATTTTGCATTTTCCTTATATTTAAGCAGTTTTCACATGCAATAATTGCTGCCACTCCAAGACACAAAATAGTAACTAGAAGTCATTACTATTTGATATTTTTGTGTTATAAGACTTAAATCCACAGTAAAAAGCATATGTGACCTCAATGTACATTCCCAGGGGGAAAAAAATAATGCTGGGTTTGATTGCTCGGTAAAGTAAGTATAATGTTTTATCTGCCAGCATTTCTTCTTTGATTGATTCGTTCTTCATGAGCAGACCATAATCCTAACAATGGATCAATATATAACACACTAGGGCTAAATATAAATCTTTTCATCATACAATATATTGCCTACTTTTATATTGGGATTATAATTTGACGTGCAGAATTTGAATATAAAATCATGACAAATACTTCAGCATAATTACATATAAAAGAAAACAAATTATAAAATGCCAACCTAAAAACAGACAGCCATGTAGTCTGAATTGCAGAGGGTATGGTCAATTTAAAAATAGTGAAGTCTTTGAAGAGAATCAATAATCGATTAAACTAAATTGCTGGATAAACATTTAATTAACTTGTACTTTACAAAAATCATTAAAATTCAAAAACATTGCCACTTATCAGAGCTGGCATAACTGACTAAAATAAAGTTAGGAAAATATCGTTAAGTGTTTCTGGTAAAACAGACAAATAGGCTTAGAGATGAATAAAGTTTACCAAAACCACTCTAAAATATTATTATGTTAAAAACTGCAACTAGAAGGTATGAGTATGGATAAATGTAGATATATAGACATTTCACAATTTGTTTTTAGAGACATTCTGTTTTGACCATATTGTTTTCTTGCCTCACCACTTTGTTGTTGTTCTAAATTTGTCATCCTCAATATTACCTTCAAGACAAAGTGGTACTTATGAATATGGATCTTATTTCCTATCTAACAAAACAAAATACTAACTGTTAGACCAGGAGTAACCTGAGCAACTCAACCATATGAACTAATGATGCAATCCCACCTAAGTGTAAATACAGCCAAGGAAAGGAAAGAAATGACTGAATTTTATCTAGTCAGAGTCACACTTCATACCGCTCTTGAATAAACTTGCTTAACAAAAATAGTTTGATCTTCTATACGAAACATTTGTATAGACAATACTCAATGAAAAAAGAAAGCAAAGAAAAAGAGATTTTTTAAAAATGAGATTTTCATTTGATTCATTGCTTTCACATACTTTTTCATATCCCCCATGCAAAATACTATTAAAATAATGCTATTTTCTTTTGTTTTTTCTTCCACGGAAACAACCCGCTACATAATTTGTGGGGTCCAGTGCAAAATGAAAATTAGAGATTTTTTTTTTAATTTATTAAGAATTTCAAGATGGCATCAACAGGAAACATTAAACCAACCCTGGGGCCCTTCTAAGCATGGGTCTTTATGCAACTATATATCACATACCCATGAAGCTGTCTCTGTGATAAAATGTAAATTATAGAATAGATAGAGCAATTTTGTAATAAGCATTGAGACTATATATACATTTTCTCTTTTACACATTTAATCTATTTCCAGGGCTCTATATAAGGAAATATCAGAGCTTTGTGTATTAATATACAAAATGTATTTGTCTCAGTGTTATTGTAAAAATGAAAAATTAGAAAATTTAATGTTAAGAATAAATTGTAGGCTTTTAAAAGGATATTAGTAAAAACACTTTCTTAATGACATTATAAAATGCTGTTAACTGAGAAAAATAGGACACAAAACTAGAAATAAAGCCTGTTCCTTTCTCTCTCCTTCTCCTCACCCTCATTATTTTCTTCTACACACATTCTTAAAATTGAAAGGGCAATTAACAAAATATTATTAGTGGTTAATTCTGAAATATGGAATTATGGTTATTACTTTCTTCTATGCAGTTTTTTAGCTATTTTACTTTTTCTACAATGAACATGTATTACTTTTTTTTTTTTTTTTTGAGTTGGCGTCTCACCCTGTCGCCCAGACTGGAGTGCAGTGGCCGCTCCCGGCCACCGCAGCCTCGACCTGCTGGGCTCCAGCGATCCTTCCGCCTCAGCCTTCCGAGTAGCCGGAACTACAGGCGTGCGCTACCACGCCCGGCTAATTTTTCTGATTTATTGTAGAGATGAG
>CAUYQG010181702.1:0-14214 GCA_963574415.1 Tarsius wallacei
AAGGAACTCAAACGTGCTGAAAAGAAAAAAACAAACAACCCCATTATAAAATGGGCAAATGATATGAACAGACACTTCTCAAAGGAAGACATCCAAGCAGCCAACAGACACATGAAGAAATGTTCAACCTCACTAATCATCAGGGAAATGCAAATCCAAACCACACTAATATACCACCTAACTCCAGTCAGAATGGCAATTATCAATAACTCAAAAAATAACAGTTTTTGGAGAGAGTGTGGTGACAAGGGAACACTTCTACACTGTTGGTGGGAGTGTAAACTAGTGCAACCTCTGTGGAAAACAGTATGGCGATTTCCAAAAGCCCTAAATATCGACCTCCCATATAACCCTGCAATGCCCTACTGGGAATATACCCTGAAGAATTCAAATCACTCTTTAAAAAAGATACTTGCACACATATGTTTATCGCAGCATTGTTCATAATAGCAAGAACCTGGAAGCAACCATGTTGTCCATCAAAAGCGGACTGGATTTAAAAAATGTGGTACATATACATGATGGAATACTATGCAGCCATAAAAAAGAACAAAATCAAGGATTTCGCAGCAACTTGGATGGAACTAGAATCCATAATACTGAGTGACCTCTCACAGAAACAAAGATCGGAGTATCACATGTTCTCACTCATATAGTGAACCTTGAACATCCAACGTAATACTATAAGAAAATGACTGACAGTGGTGGGAAATTATGGGGAGGTGAGGGGAAGGGAGATGGGATTAACAGTACTCAATATCTCTCTGGGGACGGGGAGACACATCTTATCTTCAAGGGTGTCTGAACGAAGCATATTTGCATACCTAGTCCTTAACTGTACCCAACAATATCATAATAAAAAATATATAAAAAAAAGAAATGTAAGATTTCTTTACATACTTTGAATATTATCTCACTTCAAATGCAAGATTTGCAAATATACTCTCCCATGCCATGAATTATCTTTTAACTCTGTTTATAGTGTCCAGTTTTTAATTTTGAAATAGTCCAGTTTGTCTATTTTATTCTTTTGTTTCTAGTGCTTTTGGTGTCTTGCTTAAAAAAAAAAAACCTGCCACATTCAATTTTATGAAGATTGTCTCCTATGTTATTTTCTAAATATTTTATAGTTTTAGCTCTCACATTCAAGTCTTTAATCCATTTTGAGTTAACTTTCATGTATGTTGTAAGGTAAAGGCCAAACTCACTATTTTTCATGTGAATATCCATTTTCCCCAACACCATTTGTTCTTTCCTTGTTAAATGGTCTTGCCACTCTTGTTGAATGATATTGTATATATATATTTAAATATGGAACACTTCACCAATGGAATATGGTATACACAATGAATTTGCATTCTTATCATTTTAATGAAGGTTTATTTCTGCATTTTTATTACAATAAATTTATCTATATTTATGTTTCTATGTCAGTACTACTCAGTACTGCAGTGTTTTGATTAATAAAGCTTTGTAGTAGATTTTGAAAGTAAATAAGAAGTGTCTGACCTTTGACTGTTTTTTTTGTTTTGTTTTGTTTTGTTTTTGCCATTGGAGGCTCTCTTGAAGTTCCAGATGAATTTTAGAATGACTTTTTCATAAAATGGAAGACAAGTTGAATACAACTAGGTTTTTTAAAAATAAGAATGAGAAAAAATACTTGGCAAAATATATCAGTTTTCTAATTTATAAAATGGAGTAATATCCTTTTACTCACTCAATAAAAAACTTTGAAAAAGATTTTGAACACAATCTTGGTGCATGTATTAAAGAGATCAATATGACATAATCATTACCATTTAGAATTTTTTGTGGTCCAGTAGTGGAGGCAGACACAAAGAGATAAATAACATGACTGAATGTTAAGTCCAATAACTGAAGTATACATCAGGTACAAGGGTAAAACCGAAGTCTCAATTAACTGCATGAAGTGAGTAGGGCAGTATCTTGGAAGATTTCCTAGAAGATATATTTTAAGGGTGGGTATTAAAATACCATCAGAAGTTTATAATGATGTTTGTGGGGGAGATTAAGTAATACACAAAGTAAAAGGAGGAAGATATTCCTAGTAGGAAAAAAACCCTGCAAAATGTGATGTATTCTGGATATAGTAAACAGTTTATATTGTTGACATAAAGCATGTGACAAAAGTATTAACAAGAATTGAGGTTTAAAAAGTTCACAGAAGCCATAACTTGGAATTTATCTTATATGTCATAACAGTGAAATGTTTTGGAAATTACAAAATATAAAGATGTCACCGGGTGCAGTGGCTCATGCCTATAAACTTTGAGAGGCCAAGGTGAGAGGATTGCCTGAGTTCATGGGTTCAATACCAGCCTGGGCAGGTTGGCAAGACCTCATCTCTACAATAAATAAATAAAAAGAAAATTTACCAGGTGTGGTGGTGTGTGCCTGTAGTTCCAGCTACTTGGGAGGCTGATGGGAAAGGATCACCTGAGCCCAGCAGGTTGAGACTGTGGTGGTCGTGAGCATGCCATCGCACTCCAGACTGGGCTACAGAGTGAGACTCCAACTC
This sequence comes from Tarsius wallacei, assembly GCA_963574415.1. NCBI lineage: Eukaryota > Metazoa > Chordata > Mammalia > Primates > Tarsiidae > Tarsius > Tarsius wallacei. Next base: position 2,540 of record CAUYQG010181702.1, read on the forward strand.
ACTCTGGTGAGTTGTAAGTTGGTGGCAATAAGGATGATAAAGTTAAGAAGCGTATAAAGACAAGGAGGAGTACAGTTAAGAAATTTTTGCAATATTCCAGACAAAAGTGAGGAAAGTAATGACCATTAAAATGGAGGTACTTGAATGATATATTTTTTTTTTCATTTTTTTTTATTGTGATATTGAGGGGTACATTTAAGGGTTAGGTACACAAATATGTCGCGTTCAGGCACCCTTGTTTGTAAGAAGTGTCCCCCCATCCCCAGACAGGTATTTACTGCCATTAATTGCTTCCCCTACCCCTCCCACCCCCCCCATCGTTTCCCAACACTGTCAGTCATTTTCTTGTGGTAATACGTTGGGTGATCAAGGTCTACTATATGAGTGAGAACATGTGATACTCAGTTAATGGAAATAGTGTTTTGGAAAGCAAGAGACCATTTTAACTTTTCTTAAGTGATTCCATAAAAAGTAAATAATTCTGTTATTATAATCCTGAGAAGAAGCAATTAGTGATTGCTTTTTGAGAAAGATATTTCTATTTACAGGATGTTCTTGGAGAATATCAAGGGTGGGAAATTTGAACTGGAGTCTTACTTGCCTTAAAAAGCCATGGCGCATAGATCATAGGTTCCATGGCCTTTCCAGGGTGGAGAAAAGATTGGTATGTTGCCTTTCTCTCTGGAGGGATTCTGGAGCTTTGGGGAAATGGTGGATTGGCCTAGAACTTCATTCTGGACTTATCTGATGACAGACAAAATCATAATCTCTCTGGCACTTCTTATGCTGGAATCTATGGGTAGGCCAAGGTAGGGCAGAACTATGGATATGAGCCTCTTGAAATTACATGTAAACATCTCTGTGTGTGTGTGTGTGTGTGTGTGTGTGTGTGTGTGTGTGTGTGTGTTTCACTGGCATAATATAGAGCTCTATGTAATACTTGAAACTGTGCCTTATTCCAAAATATTAAAACTACTTCTTTGGAGCGTCTTGCAGCTTTTATTCTTTGAAAGACACATGTGTTGGCATGCATCTGTGTGTGTGTGAGAGAGAGAGATTGTGACTTTTTGTTCACCAAGGACAGCAGTCCTTGGGAGCTATTTCTGTAAATACATCATGATCCAAGGGGCATGTCCCAGAGAGCATGATGGATTTGTGTTCTCCCCTTGCTCACAGTCTAAAGTTAGCTTACTAAATGCAGCAGTGGCTCAGGCAAACTTTGTAGCAGGTGCAACAGATAAGCTCATGAGTTGGCCACGCTCTTCAGATAGCTCATTCCCAGACAGAACACCAACGTTCTGATAAATGAACTTGACTTCTCACCACTTCTGACCTAAAGTTTATGTTGAAAAGAAGGAGGGTTGAAAAATCCAATGTAAAAATTTTGCTTTTCCTTTTTTAGCAGAAGCAAAATTCTACTTTTCCACTCAAATGAAATCCCATAACAGTCCAAGGATGACTTCTCCATTATAACAATGTCCACAAGCACTTGGTTCCAAAGCCCAGTAATGCATTTTGTTCTCTTGAAAAACTAAGCATTCTTGCTTCTTGCTAAAGACTATGTACCTCTCTTTTTTGAGAGCTGGTGCTTGCTTGCTTGCTTGCTTGTTTTTTTTATAATGTTACAAAGTCTCAGAAGATACAATGCTAGTTGCCTTTTAGAGTGGGGAAAGACAAATCATGGCCCATGGCCTCTTTTATAAATAAAGTTTTTTGTTACTTTTTGGCTTTGTTTAAAAATGATGCACAGCCACACCCACTTGTTTATATATTGTCTGTGGCTGCTTTTGGATGCTATAATGGCAAAGTTGAGTACTTACAAAGACATGGTACAATTCCTGTAGACACAGTACTTTGGGAGGGAGAGGTGAGAAAAAGACTTGAGCACGGGGGTTCGCGACCAGCCTGGGCAACATGGTGAGATTCTGACTTAAAAAAAAAAAAAAAAAGATGGCATGACTGGCAAAGCCAAAGATATTTAATGTCTAGCCCTTTACAGAAAAAAAGTTTCCTGACCCCTGCTTTAGCAGGGGAAAGGTTGTCCTATTTTCTTTCCTTATAACTTTTTAATTATTAGTTTTTCTTCATAGAAGAGAAACTATTTGATATGGATATGATTGTGGGAGGGTCAGTGAGGTGGGTCACAGGGGAGGACATGGGGTACACAGTGAGGATAATTTGCCTTTTTTAAAATTTTTTTATTTTTGCCTTCATATCATCATCCAGGATTGCAAGTCCCAGGACCCCTCACCATTTCCTTAACTTAAAAGAAGCAAATGCAATATAATTGCTTATGCTTGTAGTGTTTGTTTATAATAGGTGTTCCCTTCTATCTAGAAAAATGAACAAGAACACCAATAGGCTGAGTTGAACTCCTTTTTCTTGCAAGTCAATAGGAAGCTATGCCAAGACAAGTGATAGGGAGAGATTTTGACAACATGGAAATTTTGCTCACAGCACATTGTCAGTTCGCTGCCGCCTGTGACTTCTCTCACTTTGGATCAATAGAGCAGTCTTACCACCAGCATAACTTTTTAATCGGGCTCTGCTGTAACTCTGTGATGGGATCTTACCATTTTACTGCCTGAGCTAAATTTATTTCTCCTCTGACCTTTGAAAGGGTCTAATCATCTAGAAGAAAAGAATTTTTAGCACCTCTTCTACCATGGGAGAAGTGAAGTCTTGGATATTTGCTATGCAGGACACTTTCAAAATTTGGCTTTGGAATTTTTAAAGTGGGAAAGCAGTCGCTGCTCGAAAATAGAGATGAATCACTTGGGGGTTATCACAGGATCTCAAGGGGGTGAGAAAAATGGATAAAAACTTCATTTAAAAAAAAATCTCTGCAGCTAAAATTGGTAGCCTAAGAACAGCTGCCATGTACCTAAGGTTGCAATGTTCTCGCTGGGAGAGCAGGTAAATAAGGAAACACAGTTCTGTCCTCAGTAGGGTTTGGACATAATTTCAAGGCACCATACATTGTGGGCTAATTATGTCATGCTGAAGTGCCTTTTTTTTTCTTTTGGAGAAAGAGTCTTGCTCTGTCACCCAGGCTAGAGTGCAGGGGTATGATCATAGCTTACTGCATCCTTGAACTCTTGGGTCAAGTGATCTTCTCACCTTATCCTCCAAAGTAGCTCAGACTACAGAGGCACACCACCACACTTGGCTAATTAAAAACAAACTTTTTTTTTTGGTAGAGATGGGGTCTTGCTATATTTCCCAGGCTTGTTTTGAACTCCTGGCCTCAAGAGATCCTCTCACTTCAGCTTCTCAAAGTGTTGGGATTACCAGATGTGAGCCAATGCACCTGGTTTGGCATGGCTTTTTAAACCTGAGGCTCAGAGGGACCACTGGAGCCCCATGGACATCCGTAGGGGGTTGCAGTGGCCTGTGTGTGGGGATAATGCTGTAGGTCTTCCTTGAGTGAGAGAAAATAAAACATGTATGCACCACTGGGCCTCAGAGCATAAGAGGGAGGCTAGGTACCAGGGCAAGGTGAAGGGCATGCAATGAAATACTTGCTTCAAATACAAAATTTCAGGGGACCCTAAAAACCTCATCAACGAAAATCAATAATTTTAACACTATCTTTTAAAAAATCAAAATGAACGCAAAAATTCACAGGTAACAAAATAACATTTTAAATAACAACAGGTTGTTGTGTACTTTACAGTGGTGCACTATTATACAATGGGAACAACCGGTCCCTGGTTCATTCCCACACCCTTAACTCCCACGGATGTATCAGGGGTGAAAAGTGACCTGTGAACAGTTTAAGTGATATGAGACTTTATATAGTCTTTTTTTTAAATTTTAGAGCATCTATTAACTTTTTTGCACTTGGTTCAAAACATGGGAGATTATTTGAATAAGTGCATCCAGGAGCACACACATTTCCTTTGGTCTCAGGCTCCAGTATGGCCCAGAGTGGTACATGATGCCATTATAACAAATGCCTATATGCTTAATTGAACAAGCACAAACACCAGATCAAGAAGAATATTCGAGTAATTCTTTTTTTCTGAGTTCTGGTAGCAGAGTAAAATCAACAGAGATCCCAGAGGGTGAAAACCCAGGAATAGTTTCTACACTGTTCCGCTCAGCCACGCTTCTAGCTTCCCCAGCAGACATGGAGTCTTGATGGTCAAGCAATATCTCTGTTTTCTGTGTTCCTCCTCTTCTCCTGTGACCCTGGGGCCTGTGAGGAGTTGCAAGCTCAAATATTTATGGAAAGAGAGCAGATTTCACAAAAGGAGGAAGCAGGTCTGGTAAGGACTACTGAAGAATAGCGTATGACAGCTGCTTCGGATGGACAAAGTGTTAGTGGACACAGGGACACGGTGTCTCTGGGCTTTCTAATTTGTAGAGAAGATAAATATTCTGATTATGAATGGTTGAAAACTGATTTTAAAATGTATAACTCAAATCGCATAAAACAAATGTGAGGGCAGATTTGACCTGTTGTCTTAATTCTTTGCCTTCCCTGCTCAGCCTCCCCAAATTGAGGAAAAGAGGAAAAGGGGACAGCTCTCTGCCCCTAGGGTAAAAAGGCCTCAGAGTAGATTCTCCAAAGTAGTGTTCTACAATGGGGGAACGCTCAGGTTGCAGGATGTGCACCAGATACTCATCGGGTACAGAAGAGAATGCCAGTATTTCTATTTATGATGATTATTTCCCATAAATAATGCCTATTTTTAAGTTTTACAGTGTACATGTCATATTAGCACATGTCATGTATAATTAATAAATACATATTCATATAGTAGAGATGCATGCTTAAAACATTTTTTTAGAGTGGTGGCTATTTAAAAATATAGAGGACTAAATAGAATCAGATCTTTTAGTGTGTCTAGATTTGCTTGGTGCTGGCATGCCTCTTGCACATTGTGATGTCTTAATGAGTGTCTGTCTTCTTTTTCATCACTGGATAGCGTTATCAAAGGCTCAATTTTGTTGTGCTAGCTTCAGGATGTACCAAGTTCCAGAGTAGAAAGCAACTGAGGAGTTGGAGGGTCAAAATATTCTCTCTGAGATGCCACGCTTTGAATTACTTTTCAGGAATGAAAGTCAGTTTGAAAGCACCTTCCCTCCTCCTCTTGCTCATGTTGGACCCTTTGTGAAGTGTATGCCATTATTGAGGTGCCCTGTGGGTTCTGTCAGTGGCTTGAAAATGTAATACTAAATGGACCCTCGCAACATAACATTTCTTATCAGAACCTCATCTAAAATCATGTAACTACCATTTCTTGAGCACTTGCATGCCAGGAACCATCCTACCTTCCTCATGTTGACAGATACTTAATCCTTAAAAAGATCCTGTGTCAGTTTGAGGTATTATGTCCATTCTTTAAGACGGTGACACTGAGCCTCAGAGGAATAAGTGATTTGCCCAGCCAAGGTCCTGTAGCTACAGGAAGTGGTTTCAACTTTGTTCCAGTAGAATGTCAAACATGAGTTCACAACCATTTCACTCTGGAATCTTCTATGTTCCAGCCAACTCAGCACGCTGGCCACAGATGACTGCGTGTGTGGCAGTTAACATGTCTCTATGTTTACAGGAAGGCACAGTGCCTACTGGGTTTGTCTACTTGATTCTAAAAGACACTACTGGGACCGAGCACGGTGGCTCATGCCAGTAGTCCCAGCACTTTGGGAGGCTGAGATGGAAGGATTGCTTGAGCCCAGGAGTTTGAGACCAACCTGGGCAACATGTCGAGACCTCCTCTCTATGAAAATAAAAACATTTGCCAGGTGTGGTGGCGCTTGCCTGTAGTTCCAGCTACTCAAGAAGCTGAGGCAGGAAGATTGCCTGAACCCAGGAGTTAGAGACTGCGATGAACCATGATTGTGCTGCTGTACTCCAGCCTGGGTGACAGGATGAGTCCTTGATTCAAATAAACAAACAAACAAATGACACTATTGTGTCATCATGTGATTATGGACAGCTCACTGGGAGGCAGGTCAAAATTACAAAAGGAGATGATGTAATTTATTTGGTCTCATGAAAGACTTTGAATTTCACATCTTCAACTGAGGTTCTGGAACTTTTCATCAGGGTAGATAAGTTAACCTGACAGAGGGTGTAGTTGTTTGACACTCAGCATCAGATTTCTCTCTTTTCGGTATTCCCTTCTATGTTATAGAGGTAGGGAAACATTTAAAAACTAAATTTTTCAGATTGTGTACCACATGCCCCTGTATTTTTTTTTTTAATTTTATTTTAAAAACATGGGATATAATTCAGGGTTAGATATACAGATGATTATTGTACAGGTAAAGTTTGGGCTTCGCTTTGGTCTTTTTCAAATAGCATTTTTAAGATTCTCTCTGCATAGATTTACTGTACTTTCTTAATGGTCACATAGTTTTAATTCACTCAACAAACATTTATTGTATACCTTTTATGTGTCCTGTACTGTTCTGGAAGCAAGGTCTTTGTAGTCACCGTACTTACAAGCTCTCTGTAATGGAAACAGACAGTATGTGCATTTTAAAGTACGTAATAAGATATGTATAAATAATAAAAATATGTATCATGTCAGCTAGCAATCACAGCTGTGTAAAGTTAATAATAAGAGTGATATTCCAAAGCATAAATATGCCAAAATTCACACAATACCCCTCTGATGATAAACATTTAAATTGTTTTCAGATTTTTGCTACGAAGCCACAAAGCAGTGAGCATCCTTGTGGGTGCCTCTTTTCTCCCATTTGCAAATATATTGTTGTGAAAAAAAAAAACTCTGAAAAACTTCAAAATAGTGGGTTTTATTATTTGCAAGAAATGTACACTCGGTGGTTGTCTGGACTGTGAATTGTAAAGCCTGCCAGGCTGGGAGATTTTTCTAATTGCATGATTTAATATCTTGAAGGATTTCAACCGTGGTTAAGGGGATGAAGAGTGAGACGCTGGATGAGCCAGGCAAGCCTTACCTGTCCCTCTACCATGAGACAATATCGTCACTGCCATCCAAGGAGCCTCCTTTCCCTCTTAACACCTTCCCCTGTCTCTGCCCTGCGCCCTGTTCCTGCTGTTATTGACAGCAGGCAGGCTGCATTGCAGGCAATGCTATTGTTTCCTCTCTTGGCCCTTGTCATATTTTATTCTGAGCCTGAGGTTTTTGCCAATTGTTAGCAGCTAACAGGTATAAAAATAGCCCACTTGTAATGAAGGACATGAAAATGCAGAGGGTTGTGGGCTCTTGGAGCTGTCCTGCTCACCTTTGCAGGATTTGCTGTGGAGTATTGACCACAGCATAATAAAACTGGGGTGACTAAAAGAGAGGCAGAAGAGAGCACTTGGATGACAAATGATGGATCAGTTTACCCTTTGAAGAGGTGGGAAAGAGACTGAGTAGGCTTGTAATCAGGCTCTCATTTATCTCCTGCTTCTGCCTTGAGAAAGAGCAGACTGGATTTTTTTTTCCCCCTTTGGAATAATTAGGTTGTTTTTTCCTCTAAGTGGTGATATTTTTCTTTATAGGCAAACTCTAGCCTTTCCCATTATGCTTGAGATGTACAGATGACGGACGACTGAGGGGCAATTGATCATCTCTCCAAGCATTTATGTCTCATGCTTGCTGTGGGTGAGGTACTGTGTTGTCCTCAGATATAAACAAGACACGTGGCCCCTGACCTTTTGGACCTTTTAGTCTGAGACATGGACAATACCTAAGCAATTGTTTAAGTAGTAAATGAGGCAGTGTATAAAATATGTATTATGAAGGAAAACAATAGGTTAGTATAAGAGAGGAAAAGGAGCGGGGCATCGAATTACAGTGTCAGAGAAGGTGATGCTTGAACTGAAACTTAAGGATAAGAAGGAGCCAGTCATGTTAAGAATGGAAGTCAGAACATTCTGGCTGGGGGAAGAGTGTATATCAGTGCCTGAGAAGAAAGAGCTGGAAGAAGGCTAGTATGACTAGCATGTCGTGAGTAAGAGACAAGATGGTTGCGTGTAGGCTGCAACCTCATTCTGGAGGATTTTGGACCACGGCAAGAGCCTTGGGCTTGTTCTAAAGCAGGGGGAATGAGCTTTATGGAAGAGTTTTAGGCACAGGACTACCATGGTTGGAATTACCTATTTTTCAAAGTTTCTCTGGCTGCTCTTGCTTGCATAGATTGGAGTGGGACATGGATGGCCACGAGGAAACTACTTGGAAAGGTATCAAATGACATGCTGATGACTTATTACGGTAGGTTGGTAAAGGACATGGAAATAAAGGGGATCAACTCCAGATACTTTTACTTTAGGCGCAATCAAGGAGACTTGATGATTGATAGGAAGTCAGGAGTAAATAGGAGGGAGGCTTTGTGGAATGTGGAACTCAAATTACTGTTATTTCAGTGAAGTCATTTATGATGCAGCCATTTTGAGGCAGCTTCAAAAGTAGTTTTCAAACCTGATCTCTTGAAAATTGTAGGTTGCTTTTTTATTTACCTTTTCCATTGCAGTATAACCACAGAATGCACCGTGTAACATAGTTAACTTTTCAAAAGTTATCGGCGATACAGACTCACCATTTTACTCCAGTGTTTTCTTCTGTGGTCAAGTTACTTGACTTTGACATCTCTTGAATTTGGAAAAATGGCTTGCCATGCGAGGGTCCGAATTTCCATTTTAGAGACTATCAAGGATTTCTATTCTATGCATAAATTAGACCAATGGTTTTCAAATGAAAGCAGTTTTGTCTTTTTAGGAGATGTCTGGCAATGTCAGGAGTTAATTATCACAGCAGGAGAGGTGCTACTAACATCTAGCCAGTAGAGGCCAAGGATGCCGCTAAACCAATCCTGCAATGTCCAGGACAGTTCCCACAATAAATAATTATTCAGTATACAATTTTAATAATGTCGAGGTTTGGAAAACCTAAACTAGAAGAATGTTTACTGACTATAGATTTTATGTATAGCTGGTGAGGACCTAGTCTCTATCAGTGTTTATAGGCTGGTATAAAGAGGGTAGGGCACACTTAGGGTTTGTACCCAATAGACACTTTTTCACATTTCTCCAAAATTAAACCTTTACTCTTTCCCTACTTGTTAACATGACATCATGAGAAAGACCCAGAGCAACTTAATGATGAAATCAACACAGTACATGACCAGAGAGTTCACAAAAGGAAAAATGCATAAAACAAGAAACATGAAAAATATATTCAGGAACTTCTCATAACCGCTGTAATGTGTTGCTCTTTCTTTTGAGAACAATGGTCAGGAAAAGTATTGAAAAATTGTAAGTATCCTCGAGTTTCTTTTTTCTTTCTTTCTTTCTTTTTTTTTTTATGAACAAAAGCTATACTATGCTATTTTCTAAATCATCAGATTCCTGGAGAGTAGGAAGATAGAAAGTGATGAGAATAAAGAAGGGTCTCTTTCTACATTTCTCCCCTTCCAGATGGGAATCTCAGAAAGCTACAAAGAAGTGTGTATAGCTTTGTACAATATTTAGGCAAAATGATGATCCCAGATAGCACAAAGTCAAGGTTTCGGTCCCCAAAATAATCTACATAGGAATTTCTACTGCTCTATGAGATAGAGACTAAGTTATGTATTAATGTGTTCTATTGAAAATTAGATAGATAGATAAATAGATAGATAGATAGATTTTTTTCTCCTGTCCCCAAACTTCTAAAAAATATTTTACTTCTGGATGCATTGTCCAAGTCTCTTTTCCTAAATAAGATGTTACATTGGACAATATGTTCTAATTTCGGCAATATGCATTTTTGTTCATGTTTTAATGAGAATTAAAAACAAAAACCAACATTGACCAACAGCTGACAACAGTGTCATGCTGCCAGTTTGCTTGTAGTGATGCTGTAACCTCATCGGATTGGCTTTTCCACAGCATTGTATTAATAGGCATCGAATGCCATTATCACTAGAGTTTTTCTGATTTGGGAATAAGACCACATGGATAGCATTGTGCAATTAGAATGAAAAACTTAAACCCTTCACCTACAGATTCTGGCTGGAAAGTGCCCAACAATTTTAGGAATTCTTCCTGAGCCACAGAGACTTTTGAATATTTTATATATCAGAAGACCTCCTAATGGTATCTTTGTTTCCTGGTTTCCAAATTGACGTTTATTCAATCTAATGGGAAGCCAGATTTTAGGAAATATTGCTTCTCTCTTTGGGTTCTGCAATTACACAGGGCAGAGAAGAAACAGTTTTAATGCTCCACTGGATATTTACAGTTGGATGATATTTTTCTTGTTCGGGGGCTTAATATACCCTGGTGTGCTGTTTTAAAAATCAATCATAGATACATTTACATAGTTAGTACAAGCACAGGCAGTCCACAGAGGGGGAACATTTCAGTGTTGGGGAAATAAGAATTAAGAATACGATTCCTGCCAGTAATATTTTGGACCCAATCTCCGCCCATTTTTCCTTTAACACAGAGAATTGGTTTTGTTTTGTTTTGTCTTGTTTTTTTTACAGCGAATTAGTTTTCCCACCGCATAGTATTAATTGGAATAAAAGTCATTATTAGCGCAAACCCATAGAGCGAGGTTGGTTAATTAAGAGGCAATTCCTAGAATTAAAGACACAGACATTCATAAAAACCCAATATAACATTTCAAAGTGAAATTTTAACCAGTTAACTTACATCTGTTCAACATTCAGCAGACATTTACTGGGTATGCAAAATTCCAGGGACTATGTAGTGATGTCGATACAAACATAAATGAGAGGGGGAAAGGGAAAGGAATTTGCATGTTGGTGTTTTAGAAAGTGCTATGTTTAAAAACATAAGTGCTGAGTTCCAATTTTACTGCATTCATTTAGGGATTAGGTGACTAATTCAACTATGATAAGCTTTGATTCCTAATTTGTTCTCCCCACTTCAAAAAAAAATCTGACTCCTGACTTCTTATATCTCTTCGTGATGATGAAGATTAAGAAACAATATGAAAAATTTTGCAAGTTGAATGCAAGGAGTAATGATCCTAAGAGGAGTTAGGGCATTGGAAGAGGGTTCGTGAGTGGGTGTCCTGTGTGCATGTATAAGCAAGAAGGTAGGTGTTGTAGTAAAGAAGAGGTTAGGAACACAATGTTGCCCACCTACTTTTTCAACAAATAATTGTTGAGTGCCTGCCATTCGGTGCTAAGTCCTATTCTATAGAGATGCAGAGATGTGATAGAGAACAAAATAGATCTCCATTTTCCCTACTCCCCCCGCCAAAAGCCTTCATGAACATTATATTTTGGTGGGGTCAGATAGACAATAGATATGTAAAACCTATAAAATGTCAGGTGAAAAGAAAAAAGAAAATAAGGAACAATGACATCGATTGTGTATGTGTGCCTTTTCATTTAAATCCAAAGTTTATTCCTAGCTTCACACATGGTTAGATCCAGAAAATGGATAAAATGATGTCATCCATTTTATGGGGTGCAATTCAGGGTTAGGTATACAAACGTTGATTATGCATGTATGCAAACATAGGTAAGCAAACCTTGTTGATGAAGTGTGCCTCTCCCCCCCCGCAGCAGTTTCCCTTAACTGCCAATCCCACCCCCTCTCCCCTGACAGTTTCCCACTACTGCCAATCCCTTTCTTATAGTATTATAATAATTGATCAAGGACTGCTTATGAGTGAAGGCTTCTGAATTCTTATAAATGCAGTCTGTTAGTTAATCTGTCTGTTATCTTCATAATT
>CAUYQG010181707.1:0-25553 GCA_963574415.1 Tarsius wallacei
GTGGCCAGGAGTGGCCACTGCACTCCAGTCTGGGCGATGGAGTGAGACTCCAAATCAAAAAAAAAAAAAAAAAAAAAGACCTGAGAATCTGTAGTGCTACAGTCAAATATAAAAATCTCAGCTGACTTGGGGATCAATAGCACTATCCCGGCTCACTGAAGCTTCGACCTCCTGGACTCAAGTGATCTTCCCATCTCAGCCTCCCAAGTAGCTGGGACTACAGGTGCCTGCCACCATGCCCAACTACTTTTCTTTTTTTGGGGAGGGGGTAGATACAAGGTCTTACTATGTTGCCCAGGCTGGTCTCAAACTACTGGGTTCATGTGCTCCTCCCTTTTGCTTCAACCTCCCAAACTGCTGGCATTACAGATTTGAACCACTGTGCTCTGCCCCAGATCTAGTCTTGGTTAAGGAAATGACAATTGATAGCCTCTAAGTTTTATATTTCATAGTTATATATGAAATTTATTTATAATTAAACATGTACTCGTTTGTCTGTACCATGATAACAGTACTTTATATGTTGACCCGGCAGCATCTATTCTAAAAGTTCTTCACAAAGGCATATGTAAGTGTCTTTGTATGGTTCATTAAGGGCTTTTGGGGGGGGTATGTCTTGCTTTCCCAGTCAGGTTTTAAATCCTCAGTGGCCAGGTACTCTTATATCCATAGTGCCAAGCAGAGTCTGAGATGCCAAATTAGTACTTAAATGTGCTGATAGATTGACTAAGCATCCGAAGCACTTAGTACGGGAAGACCAACGACAAGGGTCAATGACCTATCGTTTTCATTATCACAAATTAATAAGTCTAACAGGCAGTGCTGTGTGAGATAGAAGACAAGTTTACCTCCATTTAAAGAAGGAACCAACAGTTTTGATGTGGACAGGCAGAGAACAACAGAAACATTAGCTGCATTCACACACCCAATGCACATAGGCAGAGGCTGGCAAACTTTTTCTGTAAAGGACCAGATAGTCAGCCTGTAATCCAGCACTTTGGGAGACCGAGGCAAGAGGATTGCCTTAGCCTGCGGGTTTGAGACCCTCCCAGGCAACTTGGCAAGACCTCGTTTCTACAATAAATCAAAAAATTAGCCGGGTGTGGTAGCGCGCGCCTGTAGTTCCAGCTACTTGGAAGGCTGAGGCGGAAGGATCGCTGGAGCCCAGCAGGTCGAGGCTGTGGTGGCCGCAAGCATGCCACTGCCCTCCAGCCTGGGTGACAGAGTGAGACTCCAACTAAAAAAAAAAAGAAGACCAGATTGTAAACATTTTAGGCTTTGGGGGCCATACAGTCTCTGTTGCAACCATTCAATTCTGCCTTGTAGGATATCTGACACAGACAGTTTACTTCCATTTAAAGAAGGAACCAACAGCTTTGGTGTGGACAGGCAGAGAACAACAGAAACGTTAGCTGCATTCACACATCCAGTGCACATAGGCAGGGGTTGGCAAACTTTTTCTGTAAAGGAAAAATGTGCAAACAAATGGACTTGGCTATGATTCAATAAAGCTTTATTTATGAACACAAACATTTGAATTTAATGAAATTTTAACATGTCACAAAATATTCTTCTTCCTTTGATTTTCTTCTCAACCATTTAAAATATTAAAACCATTCTTAGCTCACAAGCTACACAAAAACAGGCAGAGAACCAGGTTTGGTCAGTGAATCTTAGTTTGCTGTCCCTGATATAGAGTGTGCATGTTTCTGGGATGGTAACTTTGTAGTGAGAGTTTCCTCTTTAAATGGAGTGAGACTTCAGGGAATCCATGACCTCTTTCCAAAGACAGACTTCCTAGGGTATGTTATAGAGTCATACATCTGTATGATGCTTCAGGGTTATGAGACACTGTCATATCATGAACAGTAACTTTTTGGATCATCAGGAATCTCTTTCATTATTTCTGTTTTTAGATGGTGAAATGAGGGTTCTATGCCACATGATTAGATAACAGCAAAATGGAGAGTCAAGCCAAGGTCTTCAAGCCATGTGCTTTTTTTTTGAAGTTGGAGTCTTACCCAGGCTGGAATGCAATGGTACACCCACGGCCACTGCAGCTTCTACCTGCTGGGTCCAGGCGAACTTCTACCTCAGCCTTCCAAGTAGCTGGAAACATAGGCATGCACCACCACGCCTGGCTAATTTTTTTTAAAATTTATTGTAGAGACAAGGTCTGGCCATGTTGCTCATGCTGGTCTCAAACTCCTTATCTCAGGCAATCCTCTCGCCTCTGCCTCCCAAAGTGCTGGGATTACTGGCGTGAGCCACTGTTTTTTCCGGCCTTCCCTAGGTTTTCTGTGGTGCTATCAGTTGTTTAAATGAAGAAGATGAGAGAGTTTTAAATCAAGGTTTAGCTGAATTTCAACTTCCATGGGTTGTGGACATGAGGGCGAGCCCTGTTCAGTTGTTCAGTGGGGAAGCAAAGATGTAAACAGACACTTCTCACCAACTCCTTTAAATGTTTCACCATCATGCACAGTGCTGCTTCCTCTAAGGTCTGTTCATTATAGGCTCATGTGAGCAAGTTGCCTTAAAATTGTTAAAAAGGAGAATTGGGCTCAAGAGAATCACTTCTTCCATTACCCTCAGTGATTCTTCTAGACTTGAAATGGTTAGAGAAATAAGAAGTGTTTTGGCTATAGAAGAGCTCTTGGAAGGAGGCAGATAAGATAGTGTCCAGAGTGATTTTGAGTAGGAGAGCTTGAGGGAAGTGTCTCGCTGGAAGCATGGGGGGGATGGGGGTGCGGGCGGGGAGAATGTGTTGTCTGGAGCATCTTGAACCCATTTCCTTATCCAAAAGCAAGACATAACAGGCATGAGAAATTGGATGACTAGACTAAATTTTTTCATTTTAGTCATCCATTTATTCAATAAATAAAGTAGAAAGAAAATGAACAAGATATAAACCCTACTCTTAGGAAACCGATACTCTTATGGCCCAGAGTGCATCAACCTTCTTAATTTCCAGAATGCAATAAGTGAAAATGTCACTGAGTGTCCGGGTTCATACTTCTTATGAACTCTTTTGTACCTAGTACAGGATCATGTAAAAGTAAACAAGTAGATGCTTAAAGTATGCTTGATATTGCCAGATGTGTTCCTTTTTAGGGAATAGGAGGTACTTTGCTTCATTTGCATGATGTATTGCACTGGAGCTGATTGTAGGGGAAACCTGTGAAAGCAGGGATGTTGCCTTCTGGTGACCACCAAGGTTCCTTGAAAGTTCATGGTGCCCAGAGGGGCTTGCTGGCATCGGTAGAGCACTATCTTCTGGCTAGAGGAGTCTCAGACATCTGTGTGAGACTTGGAAGTGCTGATGCATTAAAATCATTTAAAAAATAATTAAATTCAATTTTAAAATCATTAAAAATGATACAGAATTGTATGTTCTCAATTCTGTACAAAGGACAAAGAAAAATTGGAGGGAATTTAGTCAAATCATCAAGTGCAAGACTTACAGATAAATTTTGATTGATTTTAGAATTCTCTGCTGTCTGAATTTTTACAATAAGCTCTTTGTACTTTTATAATAACTTTTTAAACCAAAAAAGTACTTAAATTTAGCTAGATGCCTTTCAAACCACCTTCCTTGTTGATATTTTTGCCAACTCAAAGTAACTATTTCGATTGATTCTTAAGATAGCTGTAAAGGTGCATGATGACGAACTTTCTTCCCTTTCATCTCCTTCCCTTCTCTCCTTGCCCTTTCTTTCTTTCTCTTTAAAATGTTATTGTGGTAAAATATACATAACAAAATTTTTCTTTTCTTTTTTTTTTTTTTTTTTGAGTTGTAGTCTCACTCTGTCACCCAGACTGGAGTGCAGTGGCACACTCCCGACCACCGCAGCCTTGACCTGCTGGGCTCCGGTGATCCATCTGCCTCAGCCTTCCAAGTAGCTGGAACTACAGGCGCGCGCTGCCACGCCTGGCTAATTTTTTGATTTATTGTAGAGATGAGGTCCGCCAAGTTGCCCGGGCGGATCTCAAATCCGCGGGCTCGGGCAATCCACTCACCTCGGTCTCCCAAAGTGCTGGGATTACAGGCTGAGCCACCGAGCCCGGCCACAAAATTTTTCATTTTAACCATTTTAAAGCATATAGTTTAGTGGCATTAAGTAGGTTCACAGGGTTGTGCAACTATCACCCTCCAGCCATTTTCAGAACTTCTTTCATCTTTTTAAGCTGAGGCTCTGGACCCATTAAACAATAACTTCCTCTCTTTCTTTCTTTTTCTTTTGTTTGTTTTCTTTATCATTTTGGGGGGGAGTGGGTCACATTTAGTAGAGCACTACTCATAGTTTGAGTTAAGCCCTAGTTCTTCCAATTGTCAGCTATGTGACTTGGCAAGTCACTCTATAAGCCTCAGTTTCCTGATCTTTAAAATAGGGAGAGGAGTATATACTTTTAATTTGCCATAGGACTGCTGTAATTTTTGTAATGATGAAATTAAACAATATATGTGTTGACTTTTTAATGAAATGCTAGAATCCCTAGTCAAAAGAGTACATGTACCATTAGCACGACTGCGGTTTATGTCCATAAGAGAGCTGAGAGACTGTCCTGGAAATCGTGACCCGTTGACATTTTTGCGGACTCTTTCCTTTCCACAAAATGCAACAATAACTTTTTATTTAAATAATGCTTTCTGAGCTACCCTCTTTCGGATCCCCTTCTGCTGTGGGAACTTTTCTGTCTTCTTAATAAACTCCTATTTTCAAATAATAATAATAATCATGCTTTCTAAGATTCTTATAGTTTGAGGTTTTACATTTAGAACTTTGATCCATTTAGAGTTGACTTTTGTGTATGGTGGTAGGTAGGGGTCTTGTTTGAATCTTCTGCATGTGGTCAGCCAGGTTTCCCAGAACCATTTACTGAACGGGTTCTCCGCCCCCCAGTGGTTGTTGGTGGAGGGTTTTTCAAAGATGAGTTGGTTGAGAAATTGAGGTTTTGCTTCTGGAATCTCTATCCTTTTTCATTGGTCTATATGCCTGTTCATTTACCAATACCAGGCTGTTTTGATTATTGTAGCCTTATAATAAAGTTTAAAATTACAGAAGCAAAGAACTGCGTACCACATGTTCTAACTCATAAGCGTACACTGAACATTTATCATAATACTATAAGAAAGGGATTGGCAGTAGCTGGAAATTGCCGGGGGTGGGGGGGAGCACATAACACCAATAAGGGTACCTGATCTCAAAGCGGGTGAAGTAGGGACCAAAGGTAGGCCCAAACTTTACCTGTACGATGATCATTTATGTACCTAATCCTGAATTTTGTACCCCACATCTTTAAAATAAAAAATTTTTCAAAATAATGTTTTCTGTTTTTCAAAGTGCTTTTGAAACACCTCATTTAATGTCTCATTATACTCAGTAAGGTTGATATCATTAGTTCTGTTTTACAGATGAAGAAAATGGAGGCGCTAAAATCTTGTGATTTAGGCTGGGTGCAGTGGTTCATGCTTGTAATCCCAGTACTTTGGGAGGCCGAGGAGGGAGGATTGCTTGAGCCCATGATTTTGAGACTACCTCAGCAACATAGCTAGACCATGTCTACACACACACACACACACACACACACACACAAGTAGCCAGGCATGGTGGTGTCACCTGTAGTCCCAGCTATTCTGGAGGTTGAGGCAGAAGGATGGCTTGAGCCCAGGAGATTGAGGCTATGGTGAGCCGTGATCATGCCACTGCTTTCCAGCCTGGGCAACAGAGTGAGACCCTGTCTCAAAAAAAAAAAATCTCCTTGTTTAAAGCTGGGACTTAGGAGCCAGATAGCCTCTGTCCAAACCCTAGCTCTACCACTTGCTAGCTGTGTGACCTTGGGAAAGTTATTTAACTTCTCTGTGGACTTAGTTTCTTCATCTGTTAAAAAAAATGACATCAGTAATACCTACCTTACAGTATTGTTATATGAGGATGGAGGGAGGGAAATCTTCCACTAATTCCTGAAAGTGTTGAGAACTGTGCCAGGCACATTGTTTTTGTTAAGTAATGAAAAATAAAAGAAACTGAGACAACATGCTTTCACAAAAAGGGGGGATTATGAAAGTGGGAGCGCAGTGCAGGGATCACAGTCTTCATTCTCTCTCCCCATTTTGGGCCACCATTTCATAATTTATAAAACCTCTCCCAAACATTTATTTAAATATAACTCTGTTAAATTTTTACAGACACAATTGATTCATATGCCATGATGGCATTTTTGAGTTTTAATGATTCTTATTATGGAAAAAAAAATAAGGCATTTTATTAAGATAATTTAGAAATTCTATTTTTATCCTCGATCATTTGAAATCTACTTAAAAACGGAAAACTATCTCTGATGTTCCATTTTATCTGTACATATATGTTTGATAAACTGACTGAATCAGAAGAACTATATATGTATACAATTCATGCATTAGAATCCATAGTCAAAAGAGTATGCAAAACATTAGTATGACTGTGGTTTATGCCCATAAGGGAGCTGAGAGGTTGTCATGGAAATCTTGACCAGTTGATATTCTAGTGGACCGTCTTTCCCTTATATATGTTATGTATGTTTTGTTATGTATAGAGGTGGATGTCCATATCCCCTGGCGCACCCCAAAGGTCACTTACAGACCTGGGCTTCCTGGGCTTTTCTGACCAAGGACGATCTCTGGCTAAGGGAATTTGGCTCAGACTGAAGGACCTCAGAATGAACTCCACAGGACAATTCTCAATCAAAGATAACAGTTGAAGACCCCAACCTCCTCTTCCTTTGGTGGCACAGTTCTGAAATATTCTGGAACGTGGTCTCTCATGGGGTCCCCAGCAAAAATGTGCTCCAGTGGTGCCCTTTATTGGCTCCCAATCCTTCCCTGTCTCACTTCCCCACTCCATCCATGTGCTTCCTGGCATCCCTTCCCAAATAAATTGTTTGCTCCTAAATCCTCTCCTCAGGGTCTGTTTGGGAGTGAATGACAATTTATGACCCAGAGGCTATTACGTCTTCCACCTAGAACATGGGTGATTTTTCTTTCTCTTTGCGATTCTTTCCCCATTCTCTGTGCATCTTCTACGCTACGCAGTAGAGTAATTGCAGGTCATGTCTAACTACAATTTGCAAATGGGATTTAGAAATGTTCTTCAAGCTTGCTGGCTCATAAATTGCTGAAAAAGACTAACAAGTTATAAATGCATGCTCCACCCTCCATAACATTTTTGAGGAATGGCCTATGAGCAATTTGTGCCAGGATGCTTGCACTCCTACTGAAATTTAACTGGGTTACTACTTTCCTTTGTTATTTTTGGCAACTGTAATATTTCATCTTGCGTATACCCTTTCTGACAGGCTCCCTTACAGGATTAGCATTGAGCTTTGAAATTGGATCACCCTGCTGAAACTCATTTTTGACTCAAGTGTCAATAGTTGCCCAGCTCCTTATGTGGAAGTACCATACGATATCTAATAAGAATTGCATCTCTCTTTCCATTTTATCCCTAGGCTTCTACTTTCCTCCTACCTTAGGATCAATACCTTCCCAATGTCAGTAGCACTTCCCTTAGCCTCATCCCAGCCTGTGGTTTCCAGTCCTTCACTGATGTCATTTTTCACCTGGTCTCTAAAGCCAAGGTCTCATTAAGATGACCCCTATTGGCTCTGAGGCCTTTGAATATTTAAAAGAGCCCAGACCTTACTCTAGGTTTCAGGTCACAGTGAACTAACTGCTGGATATGTATATGAGGGTGAAAAAGTTCCCTGAAGTCTTAACCAAATTTTTCAGAAAGTGCCTACTGAGACAATGGACTCCAAAGTGGAGTTCCTATGCTCCTGGAGAGGTGGGCCTGATCTCACAGGTAGGGAGGGAAGTACCGAAGCCTCTATTTCTATTCATTTTTATCTAAATATAAGGATGAATTAAACATTAGTAATACATGTATACAAATTGAGGCTCATCTCCTCACTGACTCCCCGCCAAAGGATTCCTTATCTCGTGTAGCTCATGCAGCAGGGGTGAGCGCCCCACCATGTAGAGGGCTCACTCTTACTCTTCTCTGCACTTTAGGCTTATGGTGACATTGCAGACCGACTGATGTGTGTTTCTGCATGATCTAGTTTTAATTAAACTGACCTCCTCAAATGAGCAAGTGGCCTAAAAATATTTCTGCTGTAACAAAATAAAGCAAAAACCCAAGCCCCACAGATTATAGATGATATTAAAACTGCAAGCCCAAGAGAATAATAGGAGTATAATAAAGAAGACCCTTCACTCATTTCTCATTTCTAACTGGCTATGACATATTCAATCACATTATAATTATAATAAAGTTTTTCTGATAGCAAAAGGGTTCACTGTTAATAAAATATATGACATACTATTTGAGAATTTTTATTTTACTGTTAGCTTCTCTTTTAAAAGGTCTTCATTTTAGTATATGTTTTCTCCTCGACTTGCTTTATGAATTTTCTTATAATACCCACTCCACATTCAACAATTACCGTTTCCCAGATTTCTTTTTTTTCTCTGTCTCTGTGTGTGTTTGTTGTGTTTTGCTTTGCTGACTTTTGGAAAGTAAGGTGCAAATATCCTCATCTTTCACCTCTAAGTATTTCAGCGCCTATTTCCTAAGTACAAGTGCACATCTACATAACCCAATGCCATCATCACATCAGATGAAATGAACAATAATTTCTTAATATTGTACCCAATATATTAGTACAGTGCATATATGCAATTTATACATTAACATACACCTGATGCAGATGTATATTCAATTTATTTTTGCTAAGTGGTGTACCCCCAATAAAGGGGGAACACCAATTTAGTGCAATGGATGGTGTCTTTGCCCTGGATTTAAGGTTGATGGGCAGCTGTTTGGATCATTTTGCTTATCACCTTTTCAAAAAACGGCAAGGAAGACGTTATTAAACACTGTTGCAATAGAGGAGAGATTGAACTCAACTCCCTGCTCATCAACTTTTCCAAGTTTAACACAGATACACACTTGTCCTTGTTCAAGATATTTTCACCAAACCTGGACAGAGAAGTAAGGACTACAACGGCATCAACTCCAGAAGCCCCCAGGGTCTGTAACTTTATGCTGCTCATGTCTGTATTGTCTCACATGCCTGAGAAGCCTGTTGTTTGCATAGTGAGTTCATGAGTTAGTATACTTCCCTAAGTGCCCCACTCCCCTCCAACCCCCCGTGATTTTTACTCCAGCTTCCTCTTGGTCCTTTCTTCTCTTTTCCACTCTCTGTCTTCTCCCCATCGCTCTCATCTCCTCTTTTCCCCTACCTCCTTCTGTCTTCTCCTCCAATCCCTTCCTCCATCGCTCTATGTCCCCAGTGATTCTGCTTTTTTTCTTTTAGTCCCTTGGGCTTTCCAGCCCATGTGTGAGAGCAGAAAAATTGAGGAATTAGTTTTAATTTTAATTTTTTGAGTTGGGGTCATCTAAACTGGAGTGCAGTGGCATGATCATGGTTCTTGAGTAGCTGGAACTACAGGCATGAGCCACTATGCTTAGTTTTGTTTTTTAATAGAGATGAGGCCTCACTACATTGCCTAGGCTGATCTCAAACTCCTGGGTTCAAGAGAGCCTCCTGCCTAGGACTCTCAAAGTGCTGGGATGAGTCATTGCACCTGGCTGAATTCTTTTTTTAATTGCCTCTTTGCTGAAGCTCCTCACCCTCTCATGTCCTGTTGATCACATACTCAGATCCATGATCTATGTAGCCATCTGTTTCCTCCATGCAGGGACAGAAATACTTTCCCGCCCCATAACACTGCTCTTTTTTCCTACCTTGGTGGGGAAAATTGGAGCTCCACTCCTTCACAACTGTTTACCTCTCCCTGTTGGGCTAAAAGTAAATCCCAAGACATTTCTTTCCTCCATTTTAGCTTCTGCAGTCTCCCGGAATAGTAGTGATTTTCCAAGAAGTTGGTGCTCACAGCACAAACCAAAGCAACGAGAAAAGGAATAAAAGACTGGGAGAATGCCAGAGTAAACAATCAATCCAAAGACCCCCAAACATTAATATTTGTGCAAAGTACAACGGGCCACCCAAAGTTCTAGAATCTTCCTGCTCTCCTTCCTTCGTTCGTTCCTACTGGAGGAATCCCTTTGACTCATTCTTATCTTCTCTAACAGGATGCAACTTTATTCCACTTCTCCACAGTCTTCCTTCATTGATGTTGTTAATGTCATTTGAAATGACCACAGTGACGCCTTACTCCTCTCTTTATAGCTTCCCCAAACTTGAGGTTAAGAGTGAAACAGTGAAGTGGGTTTTGAGTTCTGTGCGTTCACTCATTCTAGCACCTCAGCTGTTAAAGTCATGGAGAATGTAGTACCTAATACCTATAGCGTTCTTTCTAGCTTTTTGTTAGCATATCTTCACTCACTCCTTGTCAAAAAAAAAAAATTGTCTCCTGTTCAGGGATGAGAATACTGAGGTGCAAAGTCCATAATTCATCCAAGGTCATAAAACTAGTTGGTAGAATCACCATTAGGAACCAGATTTCTCTGATTCCAGGTCTATGTTGGAGCCCAGAGGAAATCAGAGTATATTAAGGAGTGAACAGGAGCATTGGAGGTACTTAGCTTGGAGAAAACAGAAAAGTATAACTGAAATCTGTTATAGACTTCAATATAATGGGGGGAAGGGCATCAAGGACCAGTAAGTTCTCCATTTGCAAAGCAATAGCCCAAAGAGAGAGAGAGAGAGGATTCCATTGCTCCGTGAAATAGCCATCTTACAAACCAGCTAATGATTTCCTCACATTTCTTCAGAAAGATTCTTGGTGATATTCTGAGGAGAAAATAAAGCTGATGTTTAATAGTTTTGTCAAGTCTTATTAAGTAGGATTCCAACTGAAATGAAGACAATATGTCAGTTACCCCAGAGACCATTTAGTTCACTCAGTTTGCTTCTTCACTGAAGTCTTCTCCACATAGTATATATTTGGATTGTAATAGAGTTTAAAAAATATTATAGCTCAACAATTCCTACAGACTTCAGTAAGTATGAATAAATACAGGCTGAAATTCTGGATCCTTAAAAATAAACAAACTGCCCATATTTGAATTAAAGACATACCTTTCTGTGGGCAAAAGTTTCCAACCCTGAGTATGGAAGTCAGCTATTTTTACTTGCTAAGAATCTCTTTGACACATTAATCTTGCCATGGAGAACATTTTTTGACCTTTCCAATAAATGTTTGCATAAGAAAAATAAAGCACAGATGTTTTCAGAAGTGGGAAACAATTGTCTTGAGTTCTTTATGATCAAAGTAGTGAATTAGTCAGTCTATGGAAGAATGATTCTTACTGACTTAGTGTGTAAAAGTGAATCTTCTCTCATCTGTGAGAAGATGGAAATAACAGACACATCTGCAAGTCACATATTACTCATCAATTAATTAGTATTTGCTGAGCCCTACTTTGAAATAAGTTATTTGCAGAGCAAAGAATCTGGGGCATTTTTAGTAATACAGAAAGAAGTAGAGAAGATGTAAGCTTCTGACCTCAGGAAACTTAAGAAAAGGTCAGGTAGAGAAGTCATACTCACAGAAAGCTAGCAAACAGTTTAAGATAGCACAGAGCAAGTAGAAAATGAGAGGAGTTGATAATCTTTTCATACAGGTCAGACAGATTGGATGAAAAAATGAGAATTATTAAGGCCTATCTTGGTCAGCAAAAGTATCATCAAGATGATACTTCAATTTGGAAGGATTGGATTCAGATAAATGGAGGGTCGAGGATTGGGCTTGAAGAAAGGAGGGAAGCAGGAAAGTAATGAAGAATTTAGGAACGGGGCATAGACTAGTCTATCTCTCTCAGGTACAATTGGAAATTGACAGCTCATGCTTTCAGAGGGCAGCAAGCGGGGAATGATATATGTAAAATGATCCTGGAAATAAATCTGATAACTTTAAATGGCCATCATATCTAATTGTTTTGGATAAGGCTCTTTTGTTGGCAAAGAAAAGAAGCCACTCAGACTAACTCAAGTGAAAAGAGGAAGAGAATATTGTAAGATTATAACAGAAGATCTCTTGTACATTCAAAAGTGGCTCACGGACCAGAAGCCATACTCTCTGTATGACACCATTGTAGCTTCTCCTCTTATGTTGGCCTCGTTCTTTTTTTCTCTCTCAATTCAGCTACTCTGCTTATTCTTCTTGTATGTGGTTAAAATATGGCTATTTTAATCTTTTCCTTGACATTAAAATATCTTATTTCCAGCATCTATCATTGACTAACTACATCATCTCTATTTTTCAGGTTAAATACTTAAGAAAAAGAGAGAAGCTTTTTAAACTATTTTTAAAATTTTAAAACATTTATTTTATTTTAAAGTTGTGAGGTACAAATGAGGATTTGCTACATAAGTAGGTCGAATACAGGTGAAGTTTGGGCTTCTGACAGGTCCTCGTTTCCCCTGATAGTGGACCAGGTAACCAGTGTGTTGCCATGTGCTCCCCTCTCTCTCCTAGCAAAGGAGATAATCTTTAGTAGCTAGCCAGACAGTTCATTAGCTGGTTTAGATCAGGTGTCCACTCCAGTCCAGCCAACCATCACTCCTAAACAGGAGCCACCCAGTGATGTCTCCCAGGGAAATCCTAGATGGTATATTATTTCCCTGGTAAATATTTTAGCATGTATCTTTAATAAACAAGGTCATTTAAGAAACACATAACCATAGTTCCATTATCACACTCAACACATTAAAAGTAATTCCTTGATATCACCAATTTATATTTGATTTTCTTCAACAGTCTCAAAAATATCTTTTTATGGTTATTTGCTTTGAATCAAAATCCAAAAGAAGTCCATATGTTGCATTTGGTTGATAAATCTTACACATTTTAGTCACTTTGCCCTGCTTTTCTAGGACATGGATTTGTAGAAAAAATGGGATCATTATTCTTGTAGAATTTTCCAGTTCCGAATTTGACTGATTATATTCTCATAGCATCATTTAGCAGGTTCTTCTATCCTCATATTTCCTGACAACTGGTACATAAATCTAGAAGCCTAATTAGACTTAGATTCAAATTATTTTTTCTGGCAAAACTATAAAAGAGATATTTTAAAAGTTATGAATTTGAAATAGCAGTTCATTAGTTCCCATGGCATTTTGCACCTAGGAACACAAGATTTCCAAGAGAGAAGGAGGTAACCCATTCATTTTGGTTTCTGACTGAGTGAATCATCTTTACTCTGAGAGTTAATGGTAGTTGTGGCTGTCATCTGCCAGAAATTGCAGATAAACATCATAGTTACCATTTTATCTCTAGCCAGGTGCAGTGGCTCACACCTGTCATCCCAGCACCTTGGGAGGTTGAGGCAAGAGGACTGCTTGAGCCCAGGAGTTTGAGAACAGCCTAGGCAACATAGTAATACCTCATCTCTACAAAAAATAAAAAAATGAGCCAAGTGTGGTGGTACAGGCCTGTAATTCCAGCTACTTGGGAGGCTGAGGTGGAAGGATCACCTGAGCCCAGAAGGTGAGCCATGATGTGCCACTGCACTTCTATCTGGGTGACAGTTGTGAGACTTGGACTCAAAACCAAAAAAATTTTATCTCTAACAAATTTATTAGAGATATCCTTAGTCATATGCATCTTAGCTGACGATGTTCACATAACTTTAACTAAAGATGTTAATTTCATGCAAACATTCTAAGACAGGAAAATGTTTATAATAGCTAATGAATAAAGACAATATCAGAGGAGGCTAGAACTTTCCAATTTTTACTTTTTTTGTAATTGTTTAAAATGAAAGCAAACCCAGGTATACTAAAACAGGACTGTAGTGTTGTTCTGGAGTGTTGGGGTTTGGAGGTGTCCAATAAATAATAACCTTCTCTTCCCGACCTAAGTTGGGAACAGAGAGCTAGATAAAGAAATCAGACAGACAACAATAAAAATAATTGCTTCTATGTCTGACAGAGCTGTTTGGGGAATGTGACTTAGGTCTACAGCAATAATGAACTTGCAGACACTCTCTTGTCTCCTATCTTGGACATGCCATTCTCCTAGACAAGGGACTTTTAGACAACCATAGGCCTTCCTGAGTACAATACAAATGCCAGGTTCTCTTTTCCAAACTGGCCACTTAATAACTCACTCCTTCTTCCCTAGTGGGAGGAGGAAATTGAATGAGGAGTTGGGGAGCAGCCGAGAGCGGTAACTCAATAGAGGTCTAATCAACACAGAAGCAAGTAGAAATAAGTGTCCCCTTCCCCCCCTCCCCGTGTGCAGTCCATGACATAAAGAAATATCAAGTGGCATGGTGGCTCACACCTGTAATTCCAGCACTTTGGGAGGCGGAAGCGAGAGAATTGCCTGAGTCCATGGGTTTGAGACCAGCCTGGACAACTTGGCAAGAATTCATCTCCGCAATAAAATAAAATAAAATAAAATTAGCTGGGCATCGTGGCGCACGCCTGTGGTTCCAGCTACTTGGAAGGCTGAGGAGGAAGGATCACCTGAATCCAGCAAGTCGAGGCTGCAGTAGCCGTGAGAGTGCCACCGCACCCCAGCCTGGATGACAGAGTGAAAACTCCGACTCAAAAAAAAAAAAAAAAAAAAGAAAGAAAGAAAAGAAAGAAAGAAAGAAAAAAGAAATAAGAAATATCACAGGTGAAACCAAGTTTGGATACAGCATTTTCAGCAATGAGCACCTTCACATGTAGTTTGTCCCAACTCAGTAACTTCTACACTATAGCAGCTCATGTACAATTGAACAATTGAAGCGCATCTTCTAGTGGATTATGAGACAAGATAGTTGTGCCCTAGTCTTGTGGCCCACTGTGCTAGGCATTTATCGACAATGTGCAGACATGGAGATGTACTGCTCAGACCTCCCTTGAAGAAGAGACTCACTTAGCTGCAGGGGGTGTGGTTAGCTAAAGCCTCAAGCTAGCAGCTTTTTTAGGGTCCACTTCAGCTTTCAAGTTGTGATCCTCCTCTCTTGGGTGATTCCCTCCCGGGGACTGAGCCTGGTAGCAACTGAGATCACACACTTCTGGGGGTGACCCCAGCCAATGATTAAGTAAGGTGATTACACAGAGCCTGGCCGTTTCCACCCAAAGCAGGACTCTTCCATTTCTTTGCTCTCAAACTTCCCAGTGGACTGGTGTAGGGTGACCAGCAGCCCCATTTGCTGGGGCTGAGGGTTTTCCCGGAATGTAGGATTTTCGTTGCTAAAATTGAAAAATTTCCAGGCAAACCAGGATGGTTAGTCACCCTTGCTTGTACAGACCTGGTCAGGTCTCCATTAAGGTCTGACAACTCCCTCTGCCCAGTCCTGCTCCCTATCCTTTTTCTTTTCACAAGTATTACTCCCCCCAAAAACTTTTGTACTTTTTATTTCATTCATCTCAGTGCCTGCTCCCTAGAGCATTCAATCTAAGACAGGAGCACAAATAGCTTACAAACCAGGAAAGACCTAAATACTTCAAGAGAAGATAAGGCTGAGAGTAGAAAGCAAGGAAAAGAACAATTTGACAATTATGGGGATCCTTCTGGATATAATCTTTTTAGTGGACCATGCATTATGCATGTTTTGAAAGAGAGAAGAGGCATACTTAAAACACTCAATGACTTAAGGTTCCCTGAATTGTATTTGAATACTCAAAAGGAAAGTTTTGCACAAAAAAAGCCAACCTTCTTGTCCCTGTGTCCTTTAAGCAGCAACAAGCTTTGTTATCAATTTTTATGATTTAAGAAGCAAAATGAAAGGAGCTTCAGTTTTTCTACGTATTCTTAAAATCAATAGAGTGTGTGAATTGTACAACATGGTGAATAATGTGGTTAACAACAATATATTGTATTCTTGAAAATCACTAAGAGGGTCGATTTTACATATTCTCACCACAAAATACCTTAAGTATGTGAGGTAATGCATATGTTAATTAGCTCAATCTAGTCATTCCACAACGTATACGTATTTCAAAACATCGTGTTGTGCGCAGTAAATATATACAATTTTACTTGTCAATTTTAGAAAAATAAATTTTAAAAAATCTGCTCCAAACTAAGAGAGAAAAAAAGAAAATGTGGGCAGAATGGCACTTCTGGAGAAAGGAGACATCCTTCAGGGCCAGGTTAGGGTGCAGCAAGTGGAGTGTCAGAATCATTGAGTTCAGACCTAGCATCCTCATGAACCTGAGAGTGAGGACCTCCTTAAATATTGCACCCCAGGGGTCTCACTTGCCTCACCGTAGTCCTGCCCTGGCATCCAGAATATTATTAGGCAACTGATGGGGTTCCCTCTTTCCTGCCCTAGGTACAAAGCCATCGTCCGGCCAATGGATATCCAGGCCTCTCATGCCCTGATGAAGATCTGCCTCAAAGCTGCCTTGAT
Source organism: Tarsius wallacei (assembly GCA_963574415.1). Taxonomy (NCBI): domain Eukaryota; kingdom Metazoa; phylum Chordata; class Mammalia; order Primates; family Tarsiidae; genus Tarsius; species Tarsius wallacei. The sequence goes on from CAUYQG010181707.1 coordinate 16,359, forward strand.
TTGGGTCATCTCCATGCTGTTGGCCATCCCAGAGGCTGTGTTTTCTGACCTCCACCCCTTCCACGAGGAAAGCACCAACCAGACCTTCATTAGTTGTGCCCCATACCCGCATTCGAATGAGCTGCACCCCAAAATTCACTCCATGGCTTCCTTTCTGGTCTTCTATATCATCCCACTGTCAATCATCTCTGTCTACTACTACTTCATTGCCAAAAATCTGATCCAGAGTGCTTACAATCTTCCCGTGGAAGGAAATATACATGTCAAGAAGCAGGTGGGTGCTTAGGGTTGATGTACTTTCTTTTGGGGGATTTGGTCCCTTGTATTTCTTTTGGAACCCACTGACAAATACAGTATTTAGGTGGTCGTGTCACTTGATTCTGCAATCAGAGGAGGTGAGTGATCTGCAGCCAGATGATAAATGGAAACTTCTAGCCACCAAAGCCTGGGAATTCAGGTGGTCTTTATAATCCTGTTTTCTTGTTTAAAACCTAAGCTAGGGAGGGATTGAGAACCTGAAAGATTTGAAGAGTGGGTTTGTTTTTTTTTTGAGAAATATCTGAAAATGAATTGTTTTCTTTAAGAAAGGTAAGCATTGAGATGCATAGGCAATGTAGCTTTTTAAAATGCCAATCACATTGTTTGGCTAGAAAGAAGGTTACTACATGGGGACAAAGCAGAGGGGGCCAGAAAATGAGGCCAATTGAAGAAAAACACGTAGTTTGATTAAGATAGGTTCATGTTGATTTGGGCTCAAATCCAGGCTTCATGACGTACTCTCCCTCTCTGAGTTCAGTTTTCTTATCTATGAAATAGGCTAATAATCCTTATATTGTAAAGCTATTAGAGGATTAGAAGAGGGACAGAATATGTAAGGTGTATAGTGCCCAGCATGTAGGATGCCCTCCATATGATTAAACTCCCTCTCCCATCCCCCAGGGGCCCCATAATTTCATCCTTGAGTTATGAGTGGTAGAAACCAAGGTTCCAGCTTTCTCCCCTTTGCCAGTTCTTCTTGCCTTCTAGTCCAGCTGTAGATCATGTGGCATTTACATGGAAGAGTAGAATGACTCCCCACCCTATTTAAATGAATAGCTGACTTACTTGGAGGCCTTGCCCTTTAAAGCTTATTTTTGTATTTTTCTACTTAATTGCAGGGGAAGAGTGGCAGTTCTCAGTGAAACCACCTTTCTACTTGAAAGGCCTCTCAGCAGCAAACTTTCATTATCCCCAAACTCTTTTTTTTTTTTTTTTTTGAGTCGGAGTCTCACTCTGTCGCCCAGGCTGGAGTGCAGTGGCACGCTCCCGGCCACCGCAGCCTCGACCTGCTGGGCTCCGGTGATCCTTCCGCCTCAGCCTTCCAAGTAGCTGGAACTACAGGCGCGCGCTACCACGCCTGGCTGGTTTTTGATTTATTGTAAAGATGAGGTCTCGCCAAGTTGCCCAGGCGTGTCTCGAACCCGCGGGCTCAGGCAATCCACTCACCTCGGCCTCCCAAAGCGCTGGGATTACAGGCTGAGCTACCGAGCTCGGCCCTCAAACTCTTTCATGAGAAACATGTTTCCCCTTGAGGTAGCAGAGAGAGTTAAGAGCAAAAGATGTTTATCTCTCTCTGTCTAAGCCCCTTCCTGTATAGTATAGTCCAGAAATAACTTGAGATTAGAAAATAATAATAATAATAGAGAGTTATCTTGGTCTGGCCAATGAGGAAAAATAAAGCTGGCTGCTTTGTTGAGTATCAAAGGGAATAAGAAATTATTAACTATGAAGCAAAGAAAGACATGAAGTCATATGGCTGATAAATTGCACCAACGCTCTCCTGAGGAAAAAGAGAGCACTTACTAGAATTTCATTGTGCAATCCATTCAAACACGTAATAAACTGTTTAAAGATCTGTTCTCAACAGCATGTTCTAACTCTATTCTACTTTGTGGATTTCTGCTTCTTGGCTTATTCATCTCTGTGTTTCTGACTCTTTATTTTTCTTTTTCTGTCTGTTTCTGTCACTTTTCTCTCATTTTATTGGATTCTCTTTTGCCCTTTCCCATTGAACTGTTTTCCTGCGGCTTCGTGAGCTCATCTATTTTCCGAATTGTTTTTCCCCCGTCCCTGTTTCTGTCTGAGTCTTTCCTCTTACACTTGCTTTCCTCTCACACTTGTTAAGAGTCCCTCTGTCTCTCTCCATGTGACTCTCTCCTTAGATCGAATCCCGGAAGCGACTTGCCAAGACAGTGCTGGTGTTTGTGGGCCTCTTCGCCTTCTGCTGGCTCCCCAATCATGTCATCTACCTGTACCGCTCCTACCACTACTCTGAGGTGGATACCTCCATGCTTCACTTCGTCACCAGCATCTGTGCTCGCCTCCTGGCCTTCACCAACTCCTGCGTGAACCCCTTTGCCCTCTACCTGCTGAGCAAGAGTTTCAGGAAACAGTTCAACACCCAGCTTCTCTGTTGCCGGCCTGGCCTCATAACCCGGTCTCACAGCACAGGTAGAAGTACCACCTGCATGACCTCCTTCAAGAGTACCAACCCCTCCATGGCCACTTTTAGCCTCATCAATGGAAACATCTGTCATGAAGGGTATGTCTAGACTGACCCTTGGCTTTGCCCCTCCTCCCCCCAAGGAATCTTGGTTTTGTTTTAAGGCTGGTCAGGAATTCTTACATCTGTTGTTATCTCAGTACCCTTCAAAGACCCTTCAGAATGCTCATATAGGTGGGGCCCAAATGTATCATGCCATTTTGTTTCAAAGGAAGCCATCAAGTCTTAAGTTTAACATTTCAATTTGTGAATTTTCTTCTGATGTAGAGCAAACCTCCTTCTGTTTTTAGAAAAGGGAACAAGTAGGAAATTATGTTAAACATCAAGCCCTGATACATAGTTGTGGCTAATTAAGTCATAGAAACTTTGTGAATAACTAGATTTATACAGGAGAGAAGGCATACACTGAATGTTTACTTTGTGAAAGACTTCACCTTGTCATTTCTTTAAGCAGATGCTAGTGCTTTAAAAATACAACCTGACTCGTTTTTTCAGGAATATCCATAATGCACAAACCAAGGAACAACTTTTATTTACACTCTTAACATGAAAATAATTCAACTCTGTGAAAGAACCCCATATATTGATAACACTGGAAGCCAGTTTAATATAAAACAATTCCTTCGGTGTTGATTTGTTAAAAAGATGTTACTGAGTACTAGGAGAAACACTCAATACTTAATTTTAAGGCAAAAAATATAACCAAACACATCGACACATATATAAAGATCTATGTGGGGCTGTGAGTGATATCTCACACTGAATGCTCACTCGTTGGAAGTCTTGTTTGCTGCTATCCAGTTTTAATCGTCTAGAGTGCTGTTCCACCATAGAAGAGAATTCCTTTTGGGGAAAAATTGATCATGTTATCAATTCATCAAATATTTATAAAGGTATAAAATACGGCATTTATTCTTGGTGTACAAATCTTGAACCAAGTGTATTTACTTAGATTTAGCTGTCTTTGCTACATTGAGGTAGTTTCAATATAAGAAAGGATTGTATCTGAGTGGAAATAAAAACATGTTTACATTTAATGTATGCTTTTCCTAAAGTTTGTGGGAAGAAATGAATAAAATTTCACTAACATGCATCTGAATATGTGTAAGAAAGTTACAGAGGTCTTAACTTTAAGAACTTTTTGAAAAACAGCTACAGACTTGTTTCTACTTAAGAAGAGTATTTATGAAAGAGCCCATGTGCAGAAAAAGACTGGACTGAAATGTTTTTCTTTTTCTGAGTATAGTTAGCTCTAAAATGATTTGACTACCTTACTTTAGAAACCTTGAATCGAGTTTGTCTTGACTCAAAATCAGGCCAATTCTGATAGGTTACAAACATGTTAGCCTACTTTCAAATAAATCCAAATCCTGAAAATGTGCCTAATGTGTACCCCTTACAGCGCCCGACAGTTTTAGCTCAGGTTTTCTCTAGCCAGGTGTCATAGAAACAGTTGGTTCTCATTTCTACATGGCACATATGAAAAGATTCTTGTCTCTTGATTCAAGGATGTGCTCACTCTCTATAGAGCTTCAGGAGTGAGGACTAAGATAGTTGTGATCTGTGTTTACAGTTGTGTATTAGCTGGAGCGAAACCTTTTCACTTCTGCTTGCTACGTGCTCTTACGTACTGTACACACCTGCTTTCCTGGTAGACCATAATCACATTGCACAGTTTGAAAAGCAAGGCAGATAGTGTAGATGAAAGAACCAAGGTTTCGAGCCTGACAACTCAATTCTGCCTGTAGCTATATGACTTTGGCTATCAATTTCCCTTCTCTAGACTCTTGTTTTCATCTCTAGACTGAGAAGACGATGCTAAGGATGCAGAGGATTTTCAGTCACTAAAATCCTCTGAGTTTCTTCAATGTCTCCAGTTCTGTCTCTACAGCTTTTCTGTATCCCACTGGTTCCCACAGTTTGTTCTACCTTTGTTACTCTTGCAACAATGACTCTTTGGAAATCCTTCAACTACTATTCTATACCGTTCACATTAGCAATACGAAAGAAGACAGCCCTTTCCATTGCCTCTAAGGGTTCCTTGGAATATTTTGCATGAATGATGTTCCATGAGCTTGCTATGTTTTGGAGTTAGAACTGAAAAAATATCAGAAAACATGTTGCTCAATCTCATTATACAAAGGTTACCCTTCCTATTCACCCTTCTTCAATCTCCATGTACCTGTTATCGTGAATGACTGCCCCACAGTTTTGTCCTTGGTTATCTTCAAAACTCTTGAATATAAACAACTCTAGGGTTAGTTTGTTGCTAACATGCATAGCATTCTGGGAACCTAGCATGACTTATTCAAGCATCTTTGATCTACTTGCTTCCGAAGACATTTTGGGAATAGGACTCATCTTCACATCTTCTTCAGTTAACACCGTGGCATAGTTTGTGCTTGGTATCCTTTCTAGCTTCTGGACACAGGGTGTGAAGATGGAGGTCTAGATGTTGCTATGTGTCCTTAGGCAAATCCTATTACTTCTTCGAGATTCTTCATTGAAAGGATTGGAAGAGGCTTTTGCTGGCCAGTGACCAATGACTGGTAAAACTATTTTGTGAATCGACTAATGGGTTAACACAGACCTTTCTGGGAAGGGCTTAGCAGGGCCCTTCTCTAGGGAAGTCAAATTTTTGTTCCACCTCAATAACCTAAAATCACATGAGAGAGACCCAAGCCCCCACGTGGCATCGCCTCTTTGCCAGGGCAGAGTGCAGCAGGGGCTGGAGCTGAGACATTTCACGCCTGGCTTCCAAAGATAATCATGTTTAGCGCTTATGTCTTTGGTGAAGAAAAAAATCAATTTTTGCTGTGGAAAACCATCTGTGTTTATTCAATTGACAGACACTACCTTTCAATCTATCTTAAATTGAGCTTCCCTGAGGCAGGCAGCTCAACATTGATAGATTAAGCAATAAAGAAAGCAGTCTTCCCACCAACGGCTGCTGCTGGCAGGGAAGGTGCAGCTGCTATTGGGAGTGATATTCTTTAGCGGGATGATCCTCCCTACTTAGTGCAGACAAGGCCCCTCCCTGTTGTTGATTTGATGATTCCTCATAAATGTGGATGGCTAAACCCTGTTCTTCTGGCTACCCTCACTCTCCCACTGAACCTGCCTTCTGCCTCATTAACAAGCCCCGGATTTCCCTCTTTGTCTCACAATTTGGTTTCATCTTGGAGGATGAAGAACCCTTAGGTAAACAAGCTGCTTAGAGGCTGCTGCAGATGAACCGAGCTCATCTTGTTATGAAAATGCACAATGAGCAGAAAAAAATAAACTTGACTGTAGCACACGAGCATCCTTGGGTTATAAAGTGTTTGTTTACGCCGAAGTAGCAGTTGGTTATTGGTTTCAGTCTCTTCATGCATCAAATAGCTTCTGGTAATAGAGATTAGCTTTGTTTGGGGAGTACATGGCAAATGGCATCCTCATCTGCGGACTAATAGGTGGCTAAGTCACTTTTCCCAGAAGCCAGCTAGAAACCATCGCCCTGGGAAGCTGACTATATGGGAGTTTAATGACGAGCATCCACTCGTGTTGTGAGATGGGAGGAGCGTAAACTTTCTTGCCATTTGTGCTGGTCACATCTACACCAGGAGGGAGCTGTTGCTAGAGAGTAGTTTAGAATTAGTCCTGAGTTTCTGGGCGGAGTGGAGCACATTTTGCACATTTGTCTAATTTTTGACCACATTTTCATGAAATAAATTAATGGCCGAAAACAAAGGAATTCTTCATTCTCATGGGAACAGGTTTTGTGTGCACTGTTTAATGAAACCAAGCCTGACAAGCTCTACGTTATTCTCTATCTGAGTGATCGTTTCTCCCAGCCCCCACCCGGACACCCCCACTCCCAAACACAAACATACAACTTGAATATCTTACAATCACTTACTATAATTTTGGCCTTCAAAGACAACCTTTGTTTGAGGTTGGGGGAGAAACATTAACTCCTGCTGAATATATCCAGAGCAATCAACAAATAGCACACTGAGAACAGATTTTTCTCTTGTAAAATCTCACGTTAGAAAGGCATTAAGTGGAATTTATCTAAAATTTTTAAAAGTTTCACTGTTGCACGTATATTAAATTTAAGAGTCCCATGTACCTAATCCTGAATTGCACCCCACGTCTCTATGATAAAATAAAATAAAATAAAGAGTCCTTGGGTTAGAATATTACCATGAAATTATGTCCATGATTAATTTTTTAAAAACTTGGCATTTACCTAGCATTCATGGTCTATAAAGTATTTTCATATTCATTACCTCATCCAAGCCTTCCCTGAGGATGTAAGGAGCTGCTTTACATCCTTTACTAGAGACATTTGTAAATATTAAATTCACTTACTAGTGACCATCTAACACTGGATTAAAAGGTCTGTGGAACTGAGGCTAAAACATGAAACTGTCGATATTGGACCATTTTTGACCCACGGAAAGGTGATTTAATTTCGTTCAGTTTAATCTGATTTTATTCTATTTTGAGGCGAACTAACCATGTTTCATTCTCATGGCCTGTTCTGTGATATCAAAGAACAGTGCTGAGCATAGCTTCCCCAGTTTACAGGATATGCTGTCACCCCCAAAGTGGATCTGTCTAACTTGGCACAAGAGAGTGAACAGGAAAGGCATACTGATGGAAACAATATTCCATGTTACAATGAAGTGGAAGTCTAAGACAAAGAAGGTCAAGATCCTTGGGTGCAAAAACACAGGTCACAAAATACATTGTATTTGTCCAAAACCTGAAGAGAGTCCTGTAGCTCTGGAAGTGCAAGAAGGAAGGGGGTCAACTTCACCAAGCACCAATGCTGTGCCAAGTGCAGTGCTGGGCACACAAAGCTGTGGCCCAGGGAGATCACTTAACAATCCCAAGTTGAGTGTCAGAGTGTAAATGTGGACCTGATCTCTCTTAAGTTCATGACCATTCCACTGCTCAGCACTGCTTCCCAAATCCAACCTAGGTGAAAAACACAGTACCTAATAGAAAACTCTTTTCCCTTTTCTAGATTTTGTGCAGGGGATTGAGTTAGTGCTAGCGTCAGAGAATGTATGCAAACAGCATAGAAGCGCATAGATTAAGGACTTGCTGGGGGCAGAGACTGAAATGTAGCACAAAGTGGTTGAATAGAAAACTCCCTTAGTTCAGCTGCTTGACCCTCTCCCTCCCCCACTCAGAGACACAATTCAGTTGCAACTGGAAGCCCTGGGAAGAATTTCCCACCTGGTTCTGTGGCTAAATGAGGAGACAAAAAATCTTGGTGAAGGCTCAAGCTAGAGAGAGGACCAAAGTGAGAAGAGTCAATCCAGACATCCTTCTTTGAATCAGATTTAGTTGGAGAAAAAGTGTCAGGAAGAGGTGAAACTACCACTTCCCACTCCCACACTTTTCCCAAAATAGATTGAGATGTGACAGTGGATGTTTTCCTGGAGCCTGGGGACCCAGGCTACATAAATGGCCTCCAATAGGAAAACATCTCCAGGACTAAGGGCCAGGTAAGAAACTCAGGTATGGACTTAGTTAGGTACCTTAGTGCTGAACCCTAGGTGCCCTGTTAGAAACCCAGACACCCTTTTTGAGCTCACATTTCTAGAAGAGAATTTTTTTTTTGGAGTTGAAGTCTCACTGTCGCCCAGACTGGAGTGCAGTGGCATGCTCCTGGTCACCGCTGCCTCGACCTGCTGGACTCCGGCGATCCTTCCGCCTCAGCCTTCCAAGTAGCCGGAACTATAGGCACGCACTACCACACCCAGCTAATTTTTGATTTATTGTAGAGACAGGTCTCACCAGCTTGCCCAGGCGGGTCTCAAACCCGCAGATTCAGGCAATTCAGGCTGAGCCACCAAGCCTGGCTGAGAACATTTTTTTAACTTTTTCCCCCCAATTTAAAATTCACTCCCAGAGTCATTTAATGACATGAAAGGACTCACATAATTTTACAATCTTTTAAAAGAATCATTTTAACGGGCAGTAAAACCTCATACGTTCAAGACCTCATTAACTTCAAGATAAGCTTAAAAATGTTGGTATAACTCAGGACTCCAATGTTGAAAGTACATTATTAATTTAAACCTGTTGTGAATCCAAATTTTTCATCACTTCCCTACAATTTTGGCTATTGACATTGGTAATATATGTGCAACATTAAGAAAGTAAAACTGATTATCTTAAGCGGTATTTTTTCTGTAATCTGGGTTTTACTGATTCAAACATGACCTTTCTTGCATTCATGTCAGCAGGGTTTTGGGTAATAAAGTTTGTTGAAACAGTCAATTCAGTGAGTTGTAAAAATACATGGCACAAACTTCTTGAATGTCATTTTACGTTTTGTTTTAAATATTAGACTCATATTTTGTAAGTTATAATTGTACTTGTTACTATTAACTGTAAATATTTATTGCATTGAAAAATGTACTCTGTGTTAGATAACTCAGAACAAGTTCCAGGTGTGGTACTTAGTGTAAATAATGTCATGGCTTGGCTTCGCCCAGACTCCTTGGATAAATGAATTATTTATAAGAAACTCACAATATTACTGTGAATCGTTCAGATCCTTTTAAATGTGCAAACTTATCTGTGTGACCATGTAAAATTCTATCTGTAAAGTGTGCTCTTTGATTGAATTGTTATTTTTCAAGAAATGCTTC
>CAUYQG010181712.1:0-22371 GCA_963574415.1 Tarsius wallacei
GTAGCTAAATTTCAGCAAAGACTTCATAAATTCATTTTCTTTTTTTTTTGAGTTGGAGTCTCACTCCGTCGCCTAGACTGGAGTGCAGTGGCCGCTCCCGGCCACCACAGCCTCGACCTGCTGGGCTCCAGCAATCCTTCCGCCTCAGCCTTCCAAGTAACTGGAACTACAGGCGTGCGCTACCACACCCGGCTAATTTTTTGATTTATTGTAGAGATGAGGTCTTGCCAACTTGCCCAGGCGGGTCTCGAACACGAGGGCTCAGGCAATCCACTCACCTCAGCCTCCCAAGGCGCGGGATCACAGGCTGAGCCACCGAGCCCGGCTATAAATCCATTTTCTACTTGGGGACAGTCCTCCATTTCCAACTCACTGCTGTAGTTCCAGTAATACTTAATACGTTTAAAACAGAAAGATATACTACCTTCCTTTTGTGTTTCGAGTAATTATCTTCCAAGACCCATGTATCTTTCCTTGACATCTTTGAGGGTAAAATTCCTGGAAAAAAAATTTTTTTTTAAATTTCTTTGTGCAATGGTCAATGCCTTTGCAAACACTACCTTTAATACAGGTACATATCCCCATTCACATATTTGATAATCACAATGGTTCATTATGTGAACAGCAGTGAAAAGGTCTAATCACCGGATATGAGTTACTAGAAGCAAAGATAACTGAAAACAATCACATCATTTTTCTGTAGCCTCTGCCAGGATTTGGAAAAGGCTCTTAACGGTTAACCAACAGAACTGGCCGGAATTGGGTAGTGGGGATGGCAGGGTGCAGACCCACAGGGGTCTCCACACCCCACTCCTACCCTGTTCACATTCCACCAACAAAGCATCTGCCTGCACTTCCCCCAGGGACTGATATTTCCTAGTTCACAGAGCATCCTTCCGTCGCAGGACTTTTAAGAAAACATAAACAGACTTCCCTTAATTTCACTCAGGTAAGATGTAAGCACGTATTAATGGAAAACAGGTGAATGAGTCATACCTTGACAGAGATCCTCTGGGCCAGAATATGTTCAGAGTAAAAGGGAGAAAGACGCGACCTCGTTGGGCCTAGAACTGCGTAATCATTTTTGTGAGCTGAACAAAGAAACAAAAAAGTTAGGAACGCTAGTTTTCAGTAAGAAACCTCCGACGTCACACAGGACAGAAAAAGCCACTTACATGCTGACTCTCCTTCTCAAAGACAAAAGAAAGACTATCCCCTGCGTTGCCCGTTTTCTTCCTTCTCAGAAAAGTGAAATCTCATCCCTTAGTCATAAAGAGCTTAATAAGACAGTGTTCTAAGACCTAGGCCGGGCGCAGTGGCTCATGCCTGCAATCCCAGCACTTTGGGAGGCCGAGGCAGGAGGATCGCGAGAGCCCGCGAGCTCGAGACCAGCCTGGGCAACAACACAGCAAGACTTCACCTCTGGTTAGGAAAAAAAAAAAAAAAATATTGTTCTAAGATCTCCTGAAAGCTATCCACAACGCCCCATTCCCAACCAAAACCCCGTCGCTGCCGCCTCTCTCCTGCCCCCATCACTGCTGATGACGAGACCCCACTGGACCGTTTCCCGAGAGCCTCGAGGACCCTACCTTTTGTCCTCCTTAATTCCCTCACCAGGGGGGAAATGCGTTCCAGAAAAAGCTTCTTGAACTCAAAATCGGCGCATCCATCAGACCCTCACCCGTGCTCCTCTGCAATCGCATCCCTACGGCCAGCCTCGCTATCTCCCATCAGAGAGCTGCGGGACAACACAGACGACAGCGCCTCAGCAAGGCGTTCATTTCTGGCTCCACTCCGACTCCAGCATTTCTAGGCACCGCGTTTTATCCTCCTCCTCGGTTCCCTTCCTCCCGACGTCCTCCAGTCATTTAATGAAAGCGCACCCGGAGGCCCATTGGCATGCTCCTGAATTCCCCTCTATTCTGGTCGTGCCTCTGGTTCGCATCCTCAGGATCGGCCTCACAAAAAGCACGATGAGGCCGGATTGAGCCGGAACGGGCACAAAGAGGATGAAAGCCAGCAGGTAGCAGGAAAACCCACCGTTTCGCCTCCGGTGGAGGGGGAGGAGCGGTCGCGTGCGCGCCGTAACGCCCGCCCTTCGAATGGCTGTCGCAACGCGACGTGGCCTGCGATTGGCTACGGTGCCAAGCGCGGCGCCTACGGAGAGAACGGTGGACACCCGCGCCGCTAAAGCCCGCCTTTCCTGACAAATAAAGGTCGCCGCCGCCGAGTCAGCGGGCGGAGCTAAGCCGGCCGTGATTCATACTTTCGCGGGAGTCCGGGAGGAGGAGCCCCGCGTAACCAGAGATGACCCGAAGTTGCTCCGCTGTGGGCTGCAGCACGCGGGACACCGAGCTGAGCCGGAAGCGCGGCCTCTCCTTCCACCAGTGCGTGTGAGAGCTGCCTCGCAGCCATCGCACTCTCTGCAGGGCCTGGCGGGGGCGGGGCGGGGCCGTGCGGTGCGTCGAGACGTGGACGTGACGCGTCGTGACGTGCGTGGCGCCAGGTCGTGGGAGTGGAATGGGGCGTTGGGAGCTGGGGGATCGCGTGGCTCTTGCGCAGTGTTTACCTCCAAGTTGGCGGCTCCTTCGCATCGCCTGCCGTTGTCTGGGCGCTTTTCTCAGAATTCCTCGGAAGGGGACCTGCTTTCCCTCGGTGGTCTAGGTTTTTAAAATAAATTTTAAAAAATTTTTTTGAGTTGGAGTCTCACTCGGTCGCCCAGACTGGAGCTCAGTGGCACGCTCACGGCCACCGCAGCCTCGTACTCAGAAGAACCTTTCTTCCAAGTAGCCGGAACTACAGGCGCGCTACCACGCCCGGCTAACTTTTTGATTTATTATGGAGACGCGTTCTCGCCAAGTTGCCCAGGCTGGTCTCGAACCCCTGGACACAGGCAGTCCTCTTGCCTCCGCCTCCCAAAGTGCTGGGATTACAGGCTTGAGCCACTGAGCCCGGCTTTAAATTTTTTTTTAAGTAGAGACGAAGTCTTGCCATGTTGCCCAGGCTGGTCTCAATACTCCCGCCTTGGTCTCCCACAATGCGGGGATTACAGGCGTGCGCCTCCGCGCCCGGCCAGGGTGGTCTTGCTATTTAGAGCGAGGAGGCCGGAAGGGAGGCCATTTGGAGGGGGACCCGCTGGAGCCATGCCTTCTGAAGCGTCTTGAGCCGAGCCCGGCAAGGCCCGTCTGACTCTGTCCGGGTTTGTTCGTGGCAGATTTCATGTGCCTCTAAAGTTCAGCCTTGCCTGAACTCAACTCTGTGCACACGGACACAGGCCCATAAGTCGAGATCTGGGCCGAGAAGGGGACAGAAGAGTGGGTGGGGTGGGGTCTTTCGACAAAAGAGGCCGCTCTGGGGACAGAGGGAGGGGTCGAACGAGAAGCTGCTTTAGGGGCAGAGCAAAGGCCTTGGGGGTGGAGGGGGCGGCGCTCTGGGAGCCACCGGGAGAGTCAGGACTTGGGATGAGCGGGCTGATGTGGAGGGTGGGAAAGTACTTGGGGACTGAGGACTAGAAAACAGGAAAGACCCTTTAGGGAGTTCCGATTATGTGTGGCCTTCTGTAGTTTTTTTTATTTTTTGTTTTTGAGCTGGAGTCTCACTCGTGGCCCAGGCTGGAGTGCAGTGGCTCACTCACAGCCACGCCGTCGACCTGCTGGGCTATGGCGATCCTTTTGCCTCAGCCTTCTAAGTAGCCGGAACTACAGGTGCGCGCTACCAGCCTGGCTAATTTTTTGACTTATTGTGGAGACAGGTCTCACCAAGTTGCCCAGGCTGGTCTCGAACCCTTGGACACAGGCAGTCCTCTCACTTCGGCCTCGCAAAGTGCTGGGATTACAGGAATGAGCCCATGCGCCCGGCCCCTTCTGTAGTTATTTGTTGGTTTGTTGCTTTTTTATTCCGGGTCTCACTGTGTCACCCAGGCTGCTGTGCAGTAGGGTGATCACAGCTCACTGCAGCCTCCACCTCCTGGGCTCAAGCAGTCCTTCTGCCTCAGCCTCCAAGTAGCTGGAGTTACAGGCATGCACCACCACACCATGCTAATTTTTTTATTTATCGTAGGGACAAGGTCTGCCAAGTTGCCCAGGATGATATGCAACCCCTGGGCTCAGGTAATCCTCTCTTCTCGGTCCCCCAAAGTGCTGGGATTATAGGCATGAGCCACACTGCTCATGCCTGATGTTTTTCTTTTCTTTGAGTTGGTCTTCACCTACTGAGCTCAGGCGCTTCTTCTGCCTCAGCCTTCCAAGTAGCTGGAAACTTAGGCACACTCCATCACACCCAGCTAATTTCTTGATTTATAGTAGTCACGAGGTCTCGCCAAGTGATCCAGGCTGTTCTTGAACCCCTGGGCTCAGGCAGTCCTCTTGCCATCCAAAGTGCTAGGATTACAGGCGTGAGCCACCCTGTCCATTTTGTTTTGCTTTTCTTTTTTTTTTTTTTTGAGTTGGAGTCTCACTCCTTCACCCAGGCTGGAGTGCAGTGGCACACAAGCTCACACCCACCCCTGCGTTGACCTGCTGGGCTCCAGCGATCCTTCTGCCTCAGCCTTCCAAGTAGCCAGAACTACAGGTGCTCGCTACCACACCTGGCTATTTATTTTATTTTATTTTATTTGTTTATTTTAGAGATGAGGTCTTGACAAGTTGCCTGGGCTGGTCTCGAACCCATGAGCTCAGGCAATCCACTTGCCTTGGCCTTCCAAAGTGCTGGGATTACAGGCTGAGCCACCTGTTTTGCTTTTTTAATAGGGCTGCTTCCTCCACTTAAACTTTTACAGTGTAAACCAATTCTTTATGGTTTATGGGAGGTGGTAACAGGTATTTTTCTTATGTCAGAGGTGGCTTTAGACTTGAGAAGACATGAATTCCAGTCCAGCTGATTATTTACTGGTGACTGTACATGGCTCTGGTCTTGGTTTCACCTTCTATAAGATTAAAAACCTGCCTTGTAGTCTCTTTTTTTTTTGAGTTGGAGTCTTACTCCATCGCCCAGGCTGGAGTGCAGCGGCATGCTCACAGGCACCCAGTGTCGACCTGCTGGGCTCCAACAACCCTTCCGCCTCAGCCTTCCAAGTAGCTGGAACTACACGCACGCGCTACTGTTCCTGGCTATTGATTGATTGATTGTAGAAGCGAAGTCTTGCCAAGTTGTCTGGACTGGTCTCAAGCCTGCTGGCTCAGGCAGTCAGGCAATCCACTTGCCTCAGCCTCCCAAAGTGCTGCAATTACAGGCTGAGCCTGGCCTAAAATGTTAAGTCTTTAAAACGTGTAGCGTGCAAGGTAAATGCTTTAAAAGTGGAATTAGTGCTGGGCACAGTGACGCCTGTAAAAGTAGAGATGAGAGGATTGCCTGAGCCCACAGGTTCGAGACCAGCCTGGGCAACTTGGCAAGACCTCGTCTCTACAATAAATCAAAAAATAAGTCAGGTGTGGTGGCGTGTACCTATAGTCCCAGCTACATGGGAGACTAAGGAGGAAGGATCACCTGAGCCCAGCAGGTCGAGGCTGCAGTGGCTGTGAGCATGTTACCACACTCCAGCCTGGGTAACAACGTGAAACTCCAACTAAAAAAAAAAAAAGTGGGATTAGCATTACTAATTTAACTTTATCCAGAACCCAAACTAGTTGTGTTACTAGCCTTTTTCATAACATTTTACACATAAAAGTACTTGTCTGATATTTTGGGGCAGACCACCAATCCTGTTTGGGCTGGCTTGAAGTTATTACTCAGGGGTGTCCCAGGCCCCAATGGCCTGAGAACTAGCCAGATCCCTAAGGAGGTGTGCCAGTTGGGAGGCTCTGCATGTGAAGATCTTGCTTGAAGCATCACTTGGGGACAGCCTGCTCTCCGTGGTTCCGTGCATGGCTAAAGACTCTGCCAGTCTGTGGAAGTGCCATCTCACTGACACGCAGATATGAAGAGAACTCAATGGAAAGAATGATTTGCCCTACCTATGTTGGAAAAGCCATTCTCTCTCGATCAAGTGGCGTTATCTTCCTGGGACAATGAAATGAAAGTCCCAAAAATGGACTCAGTTGTTCCTGGGAAAGCCACTCTTTGGACAGTGCTTATAGTGCAATTAGTACAGTTCTCACAGTGCTCCTGGTGTATGTGGAGCTGGGGGCACCCATTCCAGCCCTGGGAGGGGCTCAGGGTCTAACATCTTGCAGCCAGCAAAGGCCATTGAAACTTCATGCTGGTCTTCTGATTCAGTGTTCTCAAGGTGGTTGGGGGCATGGCTGAGAATGATGTCTTACCATACTGCTATATTATTTCTCTAACAATTTGCTGAGAGAAATCAAATTTTCACCAGTCTCAGCTTCAAACAACTGTGCTTTAAAGCCTAAATTAAAATATACAGAAAGCATTCAGGCACTTAGAAATGTCTTCAAGGTAAGTCAAAAGAGGGTGCAGGAAGAGGAGTTTGTGATTTTCATTACCTTGGTTTCACAATTTTTTTTTTTTTGAGTTGGAGTCTCACTGTCGCCCAGCCTGTAGTGCAAGTGGCACACTCATGGCCACCGCAGCCTCAACCTGCTAGGCTCAGGTGATCCTTCCGCCTCAGCCTTCCAAGTAACGAACTACAGGCACGCAATACCACACCAAGCTATACCACACCCAGCTGATTTTTGATTTATTGTAGAGATGAGGTCTACCAAATGGCCCAGGCTGGTCTTGAATCTGCAGGCTCAGGCAGTCCTCTCGGCCTAACCCTAACCCTAACCCTCGGCCTCCCAAAGTGCTGGGATTATAAGTGTGAGCCACGGTGCCCAACCGGTTTCACAATTTCTAAACATATTCTGGCTGGGATTATAAAATAAGAGAAATGTAATTTTTATAATCAAGGCCAGGTGCAGTGGCTCACACCTATAATCCCAGCACTTTGGGAGGCCGAGGTTCTCACAAGAGGATTACTTGAGCCCGCGGGTTGGAGACCAGCCTGGGCAACTTGGCAAGGCCTCATCTCTACAATAAAAAAAAATTAGCCAAACGTGGTGCGTGCCTGTAGTTCTAGCTACTTGGAAGGCTGAGTGGAAGGATCGCCTGAGCCCAGCAGGTCGAGGCTGCGGTGGCCGAGAGTGTGCCACTGCCCTCCAGCCTGAGTGACAGAGCGAGACTCCAACTTAAGAAAAAAAAAAATTAGCCGGACTCGGTGGCTCAGCCTGTAATCCCGCGCTTTGGGAGGCTGAGGTGAGTGGATTGCCTGAGCCAGTGGGTTCGAGACCCGCCTGGGCAACTTGGCAAGACCTCATCTCTACAATAAATAAAAAACTAGCCGGGCGTGGTAGTACGTGCCTATAGTTCCAGCTACTCAGAAGGCTGAGGCGGAAGGATCGCCGGAGTCCAGCAGGTTGAGGCTGCGGTGACCGGGAGCAGCCACTGCACTCCAGTCTGGGCAACAGAGTGAGACTCCAACTCAAAAAAAAAAAAAATTATAATCAAGGCTAAAAAAAGAAGTACCTCCAAAAACATGGGGAAACTGAGTACAGTACATGTCCCTGTCTTGTACCATGGCATTACAGAGCACCACAAAATTCAGGGGAAACCTTAGCCTCCTACCATGAGGGTTGGGAACACAGGTGTGGGCTGGCTAGGGGTCCAAGCTGGCTCATAGATCGCAGTCAGCAGAGGACTCCAGGACCTCCTTTAAAAAGGCTGACACGCATGGCCTTTGCCTGGTGGTTCCTCAGCATCTGGGGCCTCCACGGGATGGCTGCTGATGTGGCAGAAAACATCCCACTAGAGAAACTAAGGAGGTCACCCATTGTCACTCCTGCTTTTTTGCGTCCTTTGGCAAATCACTAATCCAGCCCATACACGATGGGAGGGGAGTTAGGCTTCACTTCTTAAAAGGAGGAGTACCAAGGAATTTGTGAACACACTTTACAATTGCCACAAGAGGCCGGGCATGGTGGCTCACACCTGTTTGAGGCAAGAGGATTGCTTGTGAACAGGAGTTCCAAGACCTGCCTGAGCAATATAGCGAGACCCCATCTCTACTAAACTAAAAAGTTACCTTGGTGTGGTGGCACATGCTTATAATCAACCCGTCTACTCAGGAGGCTGAGGTGGGAGCATTGCTTGAGCCCAGAAGTTCAGGGCCGCAGTGAGCTGTGATCTCATCACTGCCCTCTAGCCTGGGTGACAGAGGGAGACTCTGTCTCTAAAAAAACAAAAAATTAAAATTGCCATAAGAGGCCAGGTGCAGTGGCTCATGCATATAATCCCAGCACTTTGGGAGGCAGAGACGAGAGGACTGCCTGAGCTCAAGGGTTCAAGACCTGGGCAGACCTGAAGAGATCTCATCTCTACAATAAATAAAAAATTAGCCGGGCTGGTAGCACGCGCCTGTGGTTTTGTCTACTTGGAAGGCTGAGGCGGAAGAATCACCTGAACCCAGCAGGTCAAGGCTGCAGTGGCCGTGAGCATGCCACTGTACTCCAGCCTGGGCAACAGAGTGAGACTCTGACTCAAAAAATTGCCACAAGAAAGGAAGGGAAAAGATGCGTATATTCTTTAACATTTAAATTTGAACAGCTGCTGTTCAGTGTAGGGAGTGAAGGCAAAATGCAGTAGGATACTTAGTATCAGGTGTGCCCCTGTACAAAGGGACACAGATAAGATCAATAGTAGACTTCTAGAAACTTCTGAGTCTTCAAAAATATGAAATCAGATAAAGCAGCTCCACTTTTAATTGACTGGGCTTTATGTTTATATAAAGCAGTTAAATAATAAATGGGATTTAAACAAAACAAAAAAGGGAAAACAAAATCACTTGGATTGAGATTGGTGACTAGGGAGGGTGGGGCTCAGGGGTCATGCTGTTTTTGGTCAAAAACTGCTGAACACTCAGTGCACTATGGGCAGGTGTGCTCACAAATCACCCTTCATGCAATGGGCAAAAGCACTGACAGAATCTCAAAAAAAAATTCACTGAAGCAGAATTCAGCCTCTCACAACACTGACTGGTACACTGATGCCGATGGGTTCTTAGAACACTCACCTAGTTGGGGAAGCATGTGCTACAAGAGGCCTGCCCTCCAGAAGCTAATTCTGGGTTTATATAATAAAGACCAGCCTGGGAAACCTGATGAGACCTTCCTTGTCTCTAGAATAAATCAAAAAATTAGCCAGGCAAGGTGGCACATGCCTGTAGTTCCAGCTACTTGGAAGGCTGAGGCGGAAGGAACGCCTGAGCCCAGCAGTTTGAGGCTGCAGTAGCCATGAGTGTGCTACTGCACTCCAGCCTGGGTGACAGAGTAAGACTCCGACTCAAAAAAAAAAAAAGAAAAGCGTCTCAATAGTTGTAGTGCATCAAATGGGATGGTGTATGTTGAAGGTGACTGAAGTTCAAACATGTAAGAATAAATACACACATTTTTATAAATAAATTGTTTTCGGGGGGTCTCCATATGATAAATGTTACTGTAATATTACTATCATATTTTCATGTTAATGGCACTTTAATCTGATTGCTGTAGATTTCCAACTGACACCATACAGCGCTCAAAATGGATCAGGGCTGTTAATCGTGTGGACCCCAGAAGCAAAAAGATTTGGATTCCAGGACCGGGTGCCATGCTGTGTTCCAAACATTTTCAAGAAAGTGACTTTGAGTCCTATGGCATAAGAAGAAAGCTGAAGAAAGGAGCTGTGCCTTCTGTTTTTCTATACAAGGTACTTAAACATAGGTGTAAACAAAACTCAGTCTTACAGAACCTTGCAAATAACATAGCTCTATTATAGCTAGAATTTGCAGACAAAAAACATCCAAGTTTTATAATAAATCCAATAATAGATTTTAAATACTTTGAAAATTAGTTTTTAAAAGATCTGCATATAATGTTAGCATCTGCTTTGGAGTTTTTTTTTTCTTTTTTGGTCACCCATGGAGTACATTGGCACACTCACAGCCACTGAAGCCTCGACCTACTGGACTCAGGCAATCCTTCCTCCTAAGCCTTCCAAGTAGCTGCTGGAACAACAGGTGCACGCCATTTACTGTAGAGATGAGGTCTTGCCAAGTTGCCCAGTCTGGTCTCAAACCCCTGGGCTCAGGCAATCCTCTGGATTACAGGTATGAGCCACCACGCCTGGCCTACTTTGGAGCGTTTAAAAAAACTGTATAAATACAAATCATTTCTGTATACATATATACAGGTTACTAATCACAAAAATCAACAAGTCAATAATTCACCTTTTTTTTTTTTTTGAGTCAGAGTCTCACTCTGTCGCCCATCCATGCTAGATTGTAGTGGCACGCTTGCAGCCACCCCAGCGTCGACCCACTAAGCTCTGGCGATCCTTCTCCCTCAAGTAGCTGGAACTACAGGCACGTACTGCCATGCCCGGCTAATTGTTTTTTGATATATTGTAGAGATGAGGTCTCACCAAGTTTGCCCAGGTTGGTCTCGAACTCCTGGGCTCAGGCAGTCCTCTCACCTCGGCCTCCCAAATTGCTGGGATTACAGGCTTGAGCCACCGCGCCTGGCAATAATTATGAGCATGAGACGGCTATCATAATACTTGGAAATTTTCTGCCTTTCTTGGCTCCTCTCAATATGTTATTGTTCATGACCAAAAATATACCTAATTTATTAGCACTGATATGGGAAAAAGTATGTGATTGCGTCACCAGTGTTGGCATGCTGCTCTCATGTTCCTTATGATTGTCTTTACTTTCTCCTTTTATCTCTTGACCATAGGTCTCAGACATGGCTGTCACCTCCTACACAGCCTGTAATGGCCATCTAACTGTTCGTCCTGACAGTAGCCTTCCTTTCCTCTAATTGACAGGAATCTCCTTTCATTATCAGTATATCTCTTCCTTTGTTCAGAAGCATGTAGTTGGTATCAAATCCAGACACACAAGTTCCTTTTGATTGATTTGAACATTTTTAACTGCCTTGAATTCTCCTTTCTAACTACAAATAACTCTGTCTTCTCCATTAGACTGTTTTATTGTACCTTCAAAGAGCTCTTCAAAACTCGCTTCCATGAAACCTTCCTAATTTAATACTGCCTTTCTCTAGTTACTTTAGTCATTTCAGAAACCATTGGCATCACATTAATATGTCTTTAGAGAGGTTTTTAAAAACCATGTTTACATTGTCCTATGGACTATACATTTAAAAAAAACTCAAAGATTGTGACCTTTTCTTTCATAAGTAACTCTCCACAGCAATCATGTGAGTACTTTGTGTTTAGTGGCATTTTACAGATAATCTACTAAGTGATGATTTCTAAAGTAATCTTACTTTTCGTTTCTGTCATAGATTCCCCAAGGTGTACATCTTAAAGGTAAAGCAAAACAGAAAATCCTAAAGCAACCGCTTCCAGAGAATTCTCAAGAGGGCGCTACTGAGGACCATAACTACAGTTTAAGGAGACCTTTGACAATGGGTGCAGAGAGACTGGCTGAGGTGCAGCAGATGTTGCAAGTGTCCAAAAAAAGAATTCTCTCTGTAAAAAACTACCGGATGGTCAAGAAGAGAAAGGACTTACGACTAATTGATGCACTTGTGGAAGAGAAACTACTCTCTGAAGAAACAGAGTTTCTGCTCCGAGCTCAATTTTCAGGTATTACTCCCAATAACTTGTAATATTTACAAAATAGCCATTTTCTGAAATACCATTAAATATTTACTATTCCTATGAAAACATGCTTTCAGCAGGGAAGTAAAAAATCTCAGTGTGAGCAATGAGAATAAACATACATATATTTTCCAGTTATAAAAGTAACATGTTTATTATAGGAAAAGCAAATAAATATTTATTTTATTTTTATTTTTTATTTTTTTGAGTTGGAGTCTCAGTCTGTTGCTCAGGCTGGAGTGCAGTGGCATGTTCATGGCCACTGCAGCCTAGAACTACTGGGTGCAGGTGATCCTTCCACCTCAGCCTTCCAAGTAGCTGGGACTACAGATATGCGATACCACACCTAGCTAATTTCCTAAATTATTGTAGAGATAAGGTTTCACCAAGTTGCCCAGGCTGGTCTCGAACCCCTGAGCTCAGACAGTCCTCTCACCTCCACCTTCACCTCCCAGAGTGCTGGGATTACAAGTATGAGCCACTGCACCCAGCAGCAAATAAATATTCAAATGATAAGAATAATGTATAATCCCTTCACCCAGAAAAGCAGTCACGTGATTTATACAGCTTTCTCTTCTGTACTTTTCACTTTTTTTTTTTTTTTTGAGTCAGAGTCTCACTCTGTTGCCCAGGCTAGAGGGCAGTGGCATGTTCCCTGCCACCGCAGCCTTGACCTGCTGAGCTCAGGCAATCCTTCCACTTCATCTTTCCAAGTGGCTGGAATTATAGGCAGGTGCTACCACGCTTGGCTAATATTTTGATTTTATTTTATTTATTTATTTATTTTGAGTTGGAATCTCACTCTGTCACCCAGATTAGAGTGCAGTGGCCACTCCCGGCCACTGCAGCCTCGACCCGCTGGGCTCCGGCGATCCTGCCTCAGCCTTCCGAGTAGCCGGAATTACAGGCGCTCGCTACCACACCCGGCTGATTTTTGATTTATTGTAGAGATGAGGTCTCACCAAGTTGCCCAGGTGGGTCTCGAACCCACGGGCTCAGGCAATCCACTCACCTCGGCCTCCCAAAGTGCTGGGATTACAGGCTGAGCCACCGAGCCCGGCCAGTGTTTTGATTTATTGTAAAGATGAGGTCTTGCCAAGACCTGTGGGCTCAGGCAATCCTCTCACCTCAGCCTCCCAAAGTGCTGGGATTATAGGTGTGAGCCACTGTGCCTGGCCTTTTTTGGAGGGGAGGGGGGATTGAGAAAGCAGGATTTATTGCAAGGACAGAAATGCTCCCAGGGGGAGGGCACCCAAGGAGATTGCACTACTTTTCACCTTTTTATAATAGCTCTGCTGCATAATATATTGCCAATGTCTTTTTTGCAATGGAATTGATCTAAATAATTTGCAGAGTTTCTTTGAGCTTGGAAATTGCATGCTATTCCCCTTTTTAAAAAAAATTTACAGCCGGGCTCGGTGGCTCAGCCTGTAATTCCGCGCCTTGGGAGGCTGAGGTGAGTGGATTGCCTGAGCCGGCGGGTTAGAGACCCGCCTGGGCAAGCGAGACTTCATCTCTACAATAAATCAAAAAATTAGCCGGGCGTGGTAGCACGCGCCTGTCGTTCCAGCTACTTGGAAGGCTGAGGCGGAAGGATTGCCGGAGCCCAGCGGTCGAGGCTGCGGTGGCCGGGAGCAGCCACTGCACTCCAGTCTGGGCAACAGAGTGAGACTCCAACTCAAAAAAAAAAAAAAAATTTACAAAGTAGTTGTATAAATCCATGGAAACACACACCTCGTCCTCTTTGTGAGCTAGGATATTTGAAGAGGTGCAGAATTAGAATTGCTAGCGTATTTTTTGATGAAAGCATGAGATTTGGACTTAACATTCTTGGAAAAGAGGAATATGTCTTGTTTCTAGAAAAGAGCTATTATCTCCAGGGAGGATAATGCTTTGTGTTTTTCCAAGAGGGGACAGAGGTAGTAAACAGGGGTCCGTACTGGGAGCAGAAGGTTCTTTCCTGTCTCACTTGTGGGCAGGATGGTCTGTTCCATCTGAATTGTCCTCTGCCCCAGAATGTTTTTCATATCTCATTTCCACCCTCAGATAAACAGTGTCCAGGGAACAAGATAAAACAGATAAATGTCCTCATCATCCAGAGCCTTAATTTTATCCAGTTATTTTCTTCCCTATTCCTCCAAAAGTCTCCACTCAGACTGCCACAGAATAGAAAAACACGATTCAGGTTGAAACCTTTTTCTTTCCTCTCTCTAGTGAAATGATCCAAGGTGAATGGGATAAACTGATCAAGGGCCCTAAGTGGATCTTAATCTCTGAACAAACTCAGTTAAAATGTGACTCTTTGTATTTGAATTTTGATGTCTGGTGCCTTTTATATCTAGGTGCTGGTGATCTCTGCCTGAAAATGTTATTCACATTTTTCATCACGAAGAGTAAATACATTTGTCTTAACAGATTTTAAGTGGGAGTCATATAATTGGAGAGAAATAGACGAGTACTCCGCAGAGATGAAGCAGTTTGCATGCACACTCTACTTGTGCAGCAGCAAAGTCTATGACTATGTACGAAAGATACTGAAGCTGCCTCATTGCTCCATCCTCAGAACGTGAGTGGACTGCTTTTTAGATGTGAAATCAAACAAATATACTCTTCTTTTATTGCATTTTATACATTAAGACTGTTACTATTCATACTCATTAGCCCATTTTCTCTCTTTTTAAAAACTTCTAGGTGGTATTTGCATATTATCAGCATATTTTCACCAATAAAATAAAGACACAAAAAGGAGACTTAAAGTCTGATATTGTTTGCATGTCCCAGATGTTAAGACATTCTAGGTGACAAAATTTGAACCCTGAAATACTGGAAGTTCTAGTATACTTCAGTAGTTTTCATATCTGACTATTCTAGAAAATCTAGGACAGTTCTGGATTGATAACCGCTGGTCATAAACAAAACACAAATATCTGCATTTTTTGTAAACACTACAGTTGATGTCAATGCAGACTGTAGAGGAACCAGATTGGTTAATAATTTTTTTTAGGATTTGTGACCAAAACATGTAGGTGTAATTCTTAGTATGGAGTAAGTAATACAGTGACTTTGCAGTGATGTCTTATAAACTTAATTTTTACTGTTTTTGCCACAAACTCATTTTTTAAAAAAATGAGAATTTTTCTTTGTCATACATGAATAAAATACTACTAATAGAGTATTTCCTTCAAGTCTTTCTATGCTTAGATTTAGTGGCTTTTATTTAATTATGAAACTTTGTACATAAATTTGTCTCCTGCCTTTTATTACTTTATTAGGTATGTCTTTACCCTATTTTTTTTTTTTTTTTAGTAGGAGCCTCACTCTGTCGCCTAGGCTGGAGGGCAGTGGCACACTCACGGCCACCACAGCCTTGGCCTGCTGGGCTCAGGCAATCCTTTCGCCTCAGCCTTCCAAGCAGGTAGAACTACAGTAGTGTGCTATCATGCCCAGCTAATTTTTTTGATTTGTTGTAGAGACAAGGTCTCACCAAGTTGCCCAGGCTGGTCTCGAACCCCTGGACTCAGGCAGTCCTCTCACCTCCACCTCCCAAAGTGCTGGGATTACAGGCATAAGCCACCATGCCCAGCAATCCATGTTATTTTGAATTCCTTATAGCCAAATTTTAGTAGCTGCATGTTATCAGCTACTCCTGTCCACTCAGCTCTGGTGTTTCCAGCTATTGGACACTTACATTGTTTCCATCTGGGGGTTGTAATTGCTGTTTCATATATTGAGGTGAACATTTGTGTATAAAGCATGCTCTCTTCCATCATGTGACTTTACCATTCATGCTCAATATTATACTTATTCATAAATGTCCATGTTCTGCTAAGCAGGGGCATTTGTATAGATAAATGTGTTAATATTTCAGCTCCTACACCATTTTTTGTTTGTCTTCTTATTGATATATATTGTACATATTTGGGGGTCCCTGTGATATTTGATATATGTATATAGTGTGTGATGATCAAATCAGGGTACCTGGGATATCCATCACATCAAACATGGATCTTCCTTTGCGTTGAGAACCTTACACCTTGTCAGTCCAGTCCTCTCTTCTGCACTGGGTTTATGGCATTATTTAGTACACTACATGACCTCTCATCTTTTTTTCCATGGTTTTCTTCATTTTCCATAGTTTTGCAGCAACTCCTAAGTTGAATCTTTCTGGTAATTACAGCTCACACTTATCTTTTCTCTCTTTGTGTCATTTTACATTTTGTGACGTTGTACAATCAGACTTACAATTCCAGTACTCAAACAGTTGCTGATCAGGCGCTGTGTCTCACGCCTGAATCCTAGCTCTTTGGGAGGCTAAGGTGGGAAGATTGCATGAGGCCAGGAGTTTGAGACCAGTCTGGGCAACATAGTGAGACCCCTGTCTCTACCCCCCAAAAAACCAAAAAACAGTTACTTATTTTTTTGACTATAACTAAGGTACATTGTTTAATTTGATGGTAATACATGTTTGTTATGAAACATTCAAACAGTATATAAGTATGTAAATACCAGAAAGTGAAAAACATAATACTTCCCTTCCCCTGATCCTACAAGATAACTACTGTTGGCAGTTTTGTGTATATCTCCAAGACTTTTAAAAAATCTGTCTGCCAGGCATGGTGGCTCATGCTTGTAATCCCAGCACTTTGGGAGACGGAGGTGAGAGAACTGTCTGAGCCCAGGGGTTCGAGGACCAGCCTGGGTGACTTTGCAAGACCTACAGTAAACCAAAAAATTAGCCAGGCATGGTAGTACACGCCTGTAGTTCAGCTACTTGGAAGTCTGAGGCAGAAGGATCACCTGAGCCCAGCAGGTCGAGGCTGTGGTGGTCATGAGCCTGCCACTGCACTTCAGCCTGGGTGACAGAGTGAGACTCCAACTCAAAAAAAAAAAAGAATATACGACAATTAAGACAACATTCTATTGATAGATAGACATTTTTTTTTTTTTGTCCCGCTGATTTTTTGTAGAGATGAGGTCTGGTGGCCTGGATGCCCAGTGTAGAGAGTACTTCAAGGAGACAGTGGTCCTCAGTGGCCTGGGAGCCCAATATAGAGAATCCTTCAAGGAGGGAGTGGTCCTTGGTGGCAGGTGCTGCAGAGAGATCAGGTAAGATGAGAACAGAGGCTTGACCACTGGATTTTGCAAAATGGAGGTCACTGACCTTGAACCAAGTAATTGCAGTGAAGCAGGGGAAAGGTAAAGCTGGCTGGAGTGAGGTCAAGAGAGACAGGGGACGAAGCAGAGAAATGATCATGAACTCTTTCCAGGAGTTTTGTGTGAAGGGGTCTCCGAGGAGAAGGGGACTTTGAGGAGGGCATCTGTTGATGTAGCAGATGGCCAGCATGATTGCACGTTCACGAGTGTGGTCCAGTAGAGAGAAGAAAACCGGTGACACACAAGAGAAAGGATAACAAGATGGTAACACCCAGTACCATTGTGGAGGGAAGCCTGACCTTGTAATTTACAGGGACATTCAATCACTGAAACAGGAGGAAAGGCAGAAACACGGGTACAAGAGGTTAACAAGTTTGGTGGTAGGAAATGAGTTTTGTTTTGTTTTTCTGAGTCGGGGTCTTGCTTTGCTGCCCAGGCTGGACTGGAGTTCCTGGGCTCAAGCAATCTTTCTACCTCAGCATCCACAAGTAGCTGGGACTGCAGACATCTGCTACCTCATCTGGCTAGAAAATGAGTTTTTATTGAATTGCTTCTATTTTCTCAGTGAAATAAAATTATTAGCTTGAGAGTTGGATAGGGAGGCATTAGAATTTGGGGAGAAAGGAGAAAGTGTGACTATTTATCGCAAAGGAAAGACCAGAAAAGTAAATACGTGGAAAAGGATAGCACCAGATTTGTAGTCAAAACTGTTGTTTTTCTCTCCATAATGATGGAGAAAGAATTAGATGGTTAATAATTAGAAGATGACAGAACGAGCTGGACTTGGTGGCTCAGCCTGTAATCCCTCGCCTGGGGAGGCTGAGGTGAGTGGATTGCCTGAGCCCGCGGGTTCGAGACCTGCCTGGGCAACCTGGTGAGAACTCATCTCTACAATAAATTAAAAATTAGCCAGGCGTGGTAGCGCGTGCCTGTAGTTCCAGCTACTTGGAAGGCTGAGGCGGAAGATTGCCAGAGCCCAGCAGGTCGAGGCTGCGGTGGCCGGGAGCGGCCACTGCACTCCAGTCTGGGCGACAGAGTGAGACTCCAACTCAAAAAAAAAAAAAAAAAAAGATGACAGAACGAGCCAGACTTAGATTTTTAAAAGCCCTTGGCTTGGTTAGATGGCACGTCGCTTGCTAATTCCTAACTGTCATGCATCTTTCTCTGATTCTTAGCCACCTCAGATCCCTAATTTCCTCTGTACGCTGATGTCAGAGCCTTTTCCAGTTCTTCCTGAATTCATGTCCAAAACCTTCCCAGAGCTGTGTTTCTTATAATTCCGGTCTTTGGGTATTTTAAAGTAGCTTCTCTTCACAAATTGCATGAAATTATGTCATTATAAACCTCAATTTACCTTATTTTAAATAGTGATACATTTAGTATGATCTTGGTAATAGAAAGAAAATGCTGGCACAGGCTAGGCGCAGTAGCTCCTGCCTATAATTCTAGTACTTTGGGAGGCCAAGGTAGGAGGATTGCTTGGGGTCAGGAGTTCGAGACCAGCTTGGGCAACATAACAAGACCTTGTCTCTACAAAAAAAAAAAAATCAAAAAATTAGCCTGGAATGGTGGCACGTGCCTGTAGTCCCAGCTGCTTGGGAGCCTGAGGTGGGAGGATCACCTGAGCCCATGTTGAGGCTTTGGGGAGCCATGATCCAGTCACTATACTCCAGCCTGGGCAACAGAGTAAGACTCCAACTCAAAAATTTTTTTAAAAAGGAAAAGAAAAAGAAAATGCTGTCACAGTTGTTCCTTATTTATATTTCCTCTATTTCTAATTTTCCATGTTTGTATTCACTGCAGTTGAGTAAATTAACTCCCCCTAAATTAAGTGCTATGAGAGAATCAAAACTGGTGTTCACCAGTGGGAGGAGCTCAAGGTTTTTTTGTTTGTTTTTTGAGTAGGAGTCTTACTCTGTTGCCCAGGCTGGAGTGCAGTGGCATGCTCACGGCCACCGCAGCCTCCACCTGCTGGGCTCAGGTGATCCTTCCACCTCAGCCTTCCAAGCAGCTGGAACCACAGATATGTGCCACCATGCCCAGCTAATTTTTTTTTATTTATTGTAGAGATGAGGTCTCACCAAGTTTCCCGGGCTGATCTTGAACCCCTGGACTCAGGCAATCCTCTCATCTCGGCCTCCCATAGTGCTGGGATTACAGACTTGGGCTACCGCGTCCAGCTGGAGCTCAAAGTTTTAGAGGAAAACACTTAGCTCATCATCAGGGATCTCTATGACTACATTTTTCCCAGGCAGCTTTAAGACCCAACTTACTCCCTCTAATTGTTCCATAACTAAGTTGTTAGATATTGGTTTGTTAATTTAAAAAATCATGTTGATGAGGTTGTAAATTAAAATTGGTTTGAATTTCCTAAAGGACAATTTGGGAATATGTATTTTAAATTAACCCACCCAATTATGTGTCCCTGAAGTCCAAAATTTGTTTTTAATTTTTATTAAAGTTGAGCTCATTTATCCCAATATATGCATAAGTAAATTTACCTCTGCATCTTTCTCCTAGAAATTTACACAAATGACATAAATGTGTATGAGTACGCATGCACACATTGTGGTGCTATTTATATTGTCTAAAAATATAAAATAATCAAAATGTCCTTCAATATGGGTTGGATAAATTATTTTAACTATACTGTGGTAGATACTGTATACACATTTATTTATTTATTTATTTTTATTTTTTTGAGTCAGAGTCTCACTCTGTCACCCAGGCTGGAATGCAGTGGCACGCTCACAGTAACTGCAGCCTCAACCTGCTAGGACCAGGTGATCCTTCCACCTCAGCCGTCCAAGCAGCTGGAACCACAGGCGTGTACCCCATGCCTGGCTAATTTTTTGATTTACTGTAGAGATAGATGAGAACTTGCCAAATTGCCCAGGCTTGGTCTTGAACCCCTGGACTCAGGCAATCTTCTCACCTCCACCTTCCAAAGTGCTGGGATTACAGACGTGAGCCACCATGCTTGACAATATGTTTACATCTTGAGATCCTACTTTGTGTTCCTAAGTGTCTCTGGCATCTTAGTATTTTACTGTAACTCTATGACTATATGTTTAAAGATGTCTGTAGAATTGGCTCACGCTTGGTTTTCTTTCCACAGAGACGTGAGACTACTTAGCACCACTTAAGTCATCTTCCCTTTATCTTTTCATTTCTTAAGTTCTGTGTTTTCTACTTTTCATGTTTTCCAGGTGGTTGTCCAAATGCCAACCCAGTCCAGGCTTCAACACCAACATTTTTTCGTTCCTTCAGCGAAGAGTAGAGAACGGAGACCAGCTGTATCAGTACTGTGCGTTGACAATAAAAGATGTCTCTCTCAAGCAGCAGCTTCAGTGGGATCCCAGCAGTCACAGTCTGCAAGGGTTCATGGACTTTGGTCTTGGAAAACTCGATGCTGATGAAGCACCGCTTGCTTCTGAGACGATCTTGCTCATGGCAGTGGGTATTTTTGGTCACTGGAGGATGCCTCTCGGTTACTTCTTTGTCAACAGAGCATCTGGATGTTTGCAAGCTCAGCTGCTGCGTCTGGCAATTGGCAAGCTGAGTGACACAGGGGTCACAGTGCTAGCTGTCACTTCGGACGCCACTGCTCACAGCGTGCAGATGGCTAGGGCTCTGGGGATTCACCTCGACGGGGACAGCGTGAAGTGCACGTTCCAGCACCCGTCAGCCTCCGGCCAGCAGATCGCATACTTCTTCGATTCCTGCCACCTGCTGAGACTCGTAAGAAATGCATTTCAGAGTCTGCAGACCATTCAGTTTCTCCACGGCACGGCACACTGGCAGCACCTGGTGGATTTGGCAGCACTGGAGGAGCAGGAATTAGCGGGTAGGGAGAGGAGCCCATGCAAGCTCATCAGTTTGAAAAGTCACGTGCTGAAAGTGAACTGTGCAGCCCAGCTCTTCAGCGAGAGTGTAGCTCGTGCATTCGAACACTTGCTGTCCACAGGCCTGCCTTCTTTTCAAAACTGTATGGGTACCATCTATTTTTTACGCTTAATTAGCAATCTGTTTGATATTTGTAACAGTAGGAACCGTTATGGAAAGGGACTTAAAGGGCCTCTATCACCTGAAACATATAGTAAAATAAATCACGTGTTAATTGAAGCCAAGACTATTTTTGTTACTTTATCCGACACTAGCAATAATCAGATCATTAAAGGTAAACAGAAACTGGGATTCCTGGGATTGTTGCTTAACGCCGAAAGCTTAAAATGGCTCTACCAAAATTATGTTGTCCCAAAGGTCGTGCCTCTTCCTTATCTTCTGACTTACAAGTTCAGTCAAGATCATCTGGAATTATTTCTGAAGATGCTTAGGCAGGCATCAGTACCCAGTTCCAGCCCTACCTGCATGGCATTCCAGAAAGCTTACCATAATTTGGAGACTAGATGCCAATTTCAAGATGAAGTTTTTCTAAGTGAAGCAAGCATCTTTGACATTTCACTTGCTCGAAGGAAAGACTTGGCCCTCTGGACAGTCCAGTGTCAGTATGGTGTCAACATCACAAAGACACTCTTTCACAAAGAGGGTATTTACCAAGACTGGCCTAATTGTTCACTAAGTGAGGCATTACTAGACCTGTCAGATCATAGGCGGAATCTTACCAATTACGCTGGTTATGTTGCAAATAAGTTATCAGCGCTTTTAATTTGTGAAGACTGCATTACTGCACTGTATGCATCGAACCTCAAAGCCTCTAAAATTGGGTCATTGTTATGTGTTAAAAAGAAGAATGGTTTGCATTTTCCTTCAGAAAGTCTATGTCGGGTTATAAATATTTGTGAGCAAGTTGTAAAAACCTATTCAAGAATGGCAGTTTTTGAACTAGTTCCTAAACAGAGGGAATTGTATTTTCAACAGAAAATATTATGTGAGCTTTCTGGGCATCTGAGTCATCTTTTTGCAGATTTAGATGAGCATCTGTTTGATGGAGAAGTGTGTGCCATCAATCACTTTGTCAAGTTGTTGAAGGATATAATCATCTGTTTCTTAGATATCAGCACTAAACGTGTAGTGCAGTACCCCTTGAAACACCATTCAGAAAGAATTGAAATGAAAACCTTATCAAGGAAACATTGGTCATCTTTACAGGATTACAGATGTTCAACTGTTGCTCATACCAATACATTCAGGAACTCACTAATTAACAATGAGAGACCTAAAATATATTAACATTTTTATTAAGACTACTTGGCCACCTTTGTTTTTGAAGTTCAGTTTGCCATATTTCATAAATTGATCATTCTGCACAGTGGACAAGTTTGCAATTCTGACTTCATAGAATTTCTAATTACGCACATTACAAAATCTCCTTAAACTTTTGGTATGGCTTGCAGCATTTAGGAGTTTTCCAACAGTAGGAGCAGACTAGGCACGAGGCTGCTGTCTTTGAATTTACTACTGTGAGGCTGGGTAATGTGACTGGACATGTTTTCAACTCATTCAGTCTGCTTTAAAAACAAGACTAGCTCAGCCTGTAATCCCGTGCCTTTGGGAGGCCGAGGTGAGTGGATTGCCTGAGCCCGCGGGTTTGAGACCCGCCTGGGCAGGCGAGACCTCATCTCTACAATAAATCAAAAAATCAGCCGGCCGTGGTAGCGC
>CAUYQG010181713.1:0-56673 GCA_963574415.1 Tarsius wallacei
TGGAGTCACCATCACCTGTCCCTGGAAAGGCCATTCAGCGTGAGGGAAGTGGAGAATAAAGAACGACCCCACACCACTTGGCAAATGAAGAAACCCAAGACAGACACACAGATTTTGAGGTATGGAGAAATGAAGAGCTCCGCTTTGCATGTGTGATGTGTGAGATTCCTGAGACATCCAATGGGAATGGCAAGTGGGTTTTGAGATGTTTGCTACTGGAGCTTAGAGGAACATTCTAATTTGGAGAAAGGTGGGTGCCATTGGCTCAGAGCAGTACTGGTTTAGGGTGCTGTTAGACGATGTGGTGGAGGTTGGGAGTCATTTTGGAAGAGGTGACAAGGATGGATGGATGCCTGTACTGCTTCTCAGAGCTCTCATCCTATCCTTGTATCTGAGTTGTGTGGGTGCTGTGAAAAATGACTACAGACTGGGCTGCTTAAAACAGTGAACATGTATTCTCTCGCAGTTCTGGAGGCTAGAAGTCCAAAATCAATTTAAGGGGCTAGAATAACGGTGCCAGCTGGGACATGCTCTCTCCAGAGACTCCAGGAAAGAATCCTCCTGGTCTCTTTCGGCTTCATGTGGCCGCTGGCAGTCCTTGGCTTGTGGCTGCCTCACTCCAGTCTCTCCTCCATGGTATCACATCCTCCTCTGTGTTGAATTTCTCTTTGCCCGCTTTTCTAAGGATACTAATGACTGGATTTAGGGCCCACCCAGACAAT
Organism: Tarsius wallacei; assembly: GCA_963574415.1. Taxonomy (NCBI): domain Eukaryota; kingdom Metazoa; phylum Chordata; class Mammalia; order Primates; family Tarsiidae; genus Tarsius; species Tarsius wallacei. The sequence goes on from CAUYQG010181713.1 coordinate 723, forward strand.
CCAGGATAATCTTCCCATGTCTCCTCTGCTGAGACCCTTTTTCACCGTTTCCAGGGATTAGGACCTGTTAATTTGGGGGCCATGATTGAGCCCATTGCATAGATGAGGGCTTGGGGAGGCAGTACTTCAATACTAAAAGCTTGAATGTAGGGTAAGAATGCATCTTGGAATTACATTCCTAGATTAATGTAATTGGGTTGAGACTCCTCCTAGCTGTCTGAACACAGTCCTGTTTCTTGGTGTTCAGAGACTTAGGTTGCTCACCCATAACATGAGGCTGATGTTAAACCTTTTCAGGATGCTGTTGGGGTTATGTGGAGCCAAGCACGTGAAGCATTTGGTGCAGTGTCAAAACACACACAAAGCCGGGGGTAGGAGTTAGCTCCTTTCCTCACCTCAGCTGGAACTTAAGGGTAGGGCGGGGCCCCCTTACATCCCCACCCAGAGTTGACCTGGCTGATTCAGCTGTGCCTCACTTCAACCTTAGGCATGGGCTGGACTCTTTTGGGGGGAGTTACACAGGACATGGAACATGCAATAATTGCAAACCTACCCAGGGTGTCCTGGCAATCTCTGGGTTAGGCAGGAGCTGGGGGCCGGGGCCCCACATGTGCTGGAAGCCCCTACCTGCTGCTCTCTCTGCTGACGAGCCGCGGAGCCTGCAGCACTGACAGGCCCATCCCAGTGGCTGTGGAGTTCTTCTCTACAGGGACTGAGCGGCGGATACGCCTGCGTGCTGAGCATGGCTTTCAGCTCTCTTCTTTCCATGGCAACGAAGGAAAGGGGGCCAGGAGGTGGCAATCTCTGCAGGAGAAGCGTGGGCCTGGCTGTCTCTTGTCTGTAGGCAGCAGGCTAGAAGAAGAGGAACAGCAGCCTTGATTCCAGCCAGTGTTTGACACAAGCCCGTCACAGTTGCATGAAAACATCCTGTCTCTCTCTGGTCTGCCTGATGTTTGCAGAAGTGGGAACTAAAACAGAGAGTCATAGTAACTTGCCCAAAGGCACACAGCTAGTTAACAGTAGATTTGAGGTGGGACTGGAACCTGGGGTTTCTGACTGGTGGGTTACCTGCCCTCAAGGAGTCTCTTCACATGCTTTGAGGGAGTACCTCTGCATCCCTGGTTTGAATTCAGGTCAGATTTATTGAGGGGCCTTGCTGAAACTGCAGGGCAGACCCAGTGGTCAGTCTGATCCTAGGAGAGAGTATGCGTGCCACACAATTTCAGGAAACCCAGGACTTCTCAGGACTTTGAGGACTTCTGCAACCCTGAGTTTATTTAGGGGTCCACCAGGAAATCACTTATTAAGGACCTAGTCTGTTCAAAAGGCATTTTAAAACACTCCCAAGGCTGCAAATCTTAAAGGAAGGGTGATGATTGGATGAGAGCGGAAAGAATGTTTGAGATAGATGCTGCCGGGCACTGGAGGCGGTGGCGACTCTGAGGTCCGGTTCCACCCTGCTGACCAGTGCCCCACCCCACTGTGGTAACTACAGCTGAGAATCCTCTGCTGGGAAGCTGGGCCACCTGCAATTACTGTCCTGATGAGGTGCCTTTCACGCCAGGGAAGGCGGCCTTGTTGACTCCCAAGTCAGCTTGCATTCGCCACGCCTATTCCTGATCCTACTGATTTGGGCTCCATAGAAAAATGATTTTCCCTCTTTCACGTGACGGCATCCCAGATATTTGGAAACTCCTATGGAGTCACCCTTGAGCCACCTTTGCTCCTATGAGTCTGAGCAGGCTTTGCTCCCCTCCACTGGACCTGGGTTCTGGGGACCTGCAGCAAGGTCTGTGAGCTTTCATGGTTCTTGTCCACTCCCTGGGCACAAGATGACCCAGAAGATTGTCACTGGTGGCTGAGTCGAAAGACTCGAGTGAGTGGCCCCCATGCAGGACGTGGCCTTCAGGGCTACAAAAAGAGGCTTTATTGAGGGGAAGGAGCCCAAGAATGTGAGCTGTCAGGACAAGAGGAGAAGCCGGTGATCTGAAGACACAGAAATGTGCAGTCTCATTGTGGGAGCCGAGTGCAGAGCCTTCTCTGTCCCTCCTGATCAACTCAAGTTCATGCTGCTATGTTTGTGGAAAGGGGCTACTTGAATGTCTTCAGGACTGGTGGCTGGTTAGCTATGAGGCCACAACATCATGGACGGATGGCTTTACTTAACAAATCATGTTTAATGTGCAGCTGGAATCTGCTTGTAATCTGAGCATTCCAGGGAGGCCCTCCTGGCATGGGACCACCATAGCAAAGCCTTTGCTTCAGTGGCTCCTGCTAACGCAGCTGCAGTGGAACCAGGTACATCAGACCAGCCCTGTCCTGAGGATCCTTGGCACATGTCGAGGCTCATTGTGATAGCTGCAGGAAGGCAGAGAAAGAGGATGCATGGGACTCATGTACTGGGTTCCCACTGTGTGCATGAGGTCTGGGCAAAGCATTCACACCTCCTTATTCTAAAGAAGATTTCATTCCATTTTATGTTTTAGGCTACTTTGTGAAATGAATCTGAGTTTGTAATAATCTGAAGCCTGAAACCTGGAGCCTGGGTAGGTTTTCCTTAAAACTGCCAGGAGTGGGGTGGGGAAGTGAGATTGGCAGTAGTGGGAATCTGCTTGGGGAAGTGGGGGGCACTTCATCAACAATGCAGGGTACCCGCATAATGAACATTTGTATACCTAACCCTGAATTGTAACCCACATCTTGGAAGTAAAAAAAATTTAAGAAATCCCCAAAACTCTGCTTTTTAATTAGTAGAGATTCCTCCAAGATTTTCACATGAATTGCCCATGAATCTTAGGTTTTGGTACTGTGAATGTCTCTGTCTCTGTGAGTCTGAGGCACTTCAGCTGGGTGATGGTCCTGGAGACTGGGGATGCCAGCCACTGGCCACTGTGAGTAAGGTTCCAACTCAGATTTTCTATTTCTCACCTGGACCCTGTGAAGTAGGTTGGTTTCATGATTTTGCATATTTCGGGTCAAGAGCTCACTGATTTCCCAGTCTGAGCCTTTCCTACTACATGGCATGCTAACTACCAGAACCATTCTGAACAGAGATGAAGTATCATAAGGGGTGTCATAAGGGTCGATCTCACCGGAGTTGGGATCTGACTGGGAGCAATAACATGACAGTGGACCAGCTTGGACCAAGAAATGCCCCTACCCCTGCCCTTGAAGGTGCCGCTACTGTTGTTTCTTGCAGGGAGGTCCCAGGCTTTTCCACTTATGCAAGTGTCCTGGCTTCCCAGCTGCTCAGAGAAGGTCAGAAGTGAGGATGGCAAGGAGGCAGTCTAAACCAGCTTCCTGCTTTCAACTGTCTTCAAACCAATATTTACTTTCAGCACAGGAATACGCACGCATAATTTAGAAAGTCAGGTTGTCCATGTTGGGGAAACATGACTTCTCCACTCCTGGTACCACCTTCCCAGAGTGGCTCTTCTGAGTTTGGACCACCCTCGCTTGTTCCTCTCCAAAGAAGATGATGAATTCTTTTTTTTTTTTTTTGAGTCAGGGTCTTACTCTGTTGCCCAGACTGGAGTGTAGTGGCATGATTATGTCTTAGCATAGACTTAACCTCTGGGACTCAAGTAATCCTTCTGCTTCAGCCTCCTGAGTAGCTGGGACTACAGGCACGTACCACCATGCCTGGCTAATTTTTCTGATGATTTTGTAAAGATGAGGTCTTGCTATGTTGCCCATGCTGGTCTGGAATTCCTGAGCTCAAGCAATTCTCTCACCTTGGCTTCACAAAGTGCTGGGATTACAGGCATGAGCCACAGCACCTGGCCACGATAGAGTCATTTAATTGTGAATTTGAGGTGAGGCTCAGGGCAGAAGTACCTCCACTCTGCCCTCCTTTTTTTCCCTGGGAGCCAGTTTTCTATGGGAAGCACACTTCCCGGTTGGTGTCCTTATGCTGCCTCATGGCGGCAGGTCAGTGGGGGAGGCCTGGGGTTTCTAGGCTGTTTGATTTTAGGACTCAGAGTTAGAGGCTGCCGTTGCTGCTTCCCTGATCCTCTTCCCCCACCATGCTTCATGTCTATCTGGCTCTCAGTTGGTTCAGAAACGCTGGTGGAGGGAGGATGCTTTCGTTGGGCTTCCCAAAGCAGCACCCAACAGTGCCGGGTGGCTTCTCGTGCTACATGCCATCTTCTCCCAGCCTCTGTGGCTGCTCTTCACAGTCAACCACCCTCAACTTTTTTGGCCTTTTGGAATGCATCTTTAGGGTCTGACAATATGCTCTCATCATTAGACCTTATCAATAAGTTACAATCTCTGGCCTTACTAAATGGTAGAGCAGGATTCATTCTGCACATCCTTCCTTGCCTCTCTACCCAGATGGTGTTGTGATGTGCAGTTAAATGAAAATGTTGGCAGGTGTCCAGGGCTACCCCTTGCTTGTGTAACTACTGCTCCCTGTGAGCACTGGGGCAATCTGGGCATGTTCCCTTCCGGTACAGCGCCCTGTCTAGGCAGTGTTGTTAACTGGTTGACTTTACTCTAGGTGCATCTGCTGGTGAGCCGGTCGGCTTGGGGGATAATTGAGAGCATCTCACTTCTTCTCATTTCTATAGCCCTCTGGTGGAGCTAGAGGGTAGAGAGCTACTCAGTATGTAGATTGCGACTTGCTCCTGTCTTTTCCATCCCTGAGGCTACTCTGGCCATCTACTCTGCGCTTCTGAGGCCAGAGCTCGTCCGGCCTAATTTCTTTAGAGAATCTACTAAAGGCCTTCTCTGAGCACGAGGTGTTGGCAGAGGGAGGTGTGAAAAGATAAGCAATTCCCTGGTTGAGCTGGAAGAGGATCCGAGCGGTCAAGATTCCCGTTCTATGATCACTGTTTGTACTCCTCACCGCCTGTTCTGTCCTCAATCGATGGAAAATGAGAAAGCATGTTCTGAAGATACCAGTAAGAGTGTGGCTGGACAATCACCCATATAGAGGGTTTCTGGCCCCCACTTTCCTCTGAGACTGATCCTGTCAAGGCACTGTGGGCCTCTATGTTGTCCATTTCAGTGTTTATAATTTTGCTCTTAACAGACATTTCCACATCATTCCCTATTCATAACACACACATTTAGTTGAACACTGTTGTGACTGAACTGTGTCCCCCCAAAATTCATATGTTGAAGTGTAACTCCCGTGTGACAGTATTTGGAGCCAGGGCTTTTAAGAAGGCGAAAAAGGTTATGTGAGATCATAATGGTGGGCTCTGACCCAGTAGGACTTGTGTTCTTATAAGAAGAGGAAGAGACACCATGGGTGTGCATGCACAGAGGAAAGACCCTGTGAGGACACAGCGAGAGGGCGGTTATATGCAAGTCAGGAAGAGAGGCTCAGTAGAAACCAAACCAGCCAACATCTGGATCCCAGACATTCAGCCTTCAGAACTGTGAAAAAATAAACTTCTGTTGTTTAAGTCATCCGGTCTGTGGTGTTTTGTTATGGCAGGTACAAAAGACAGACACATATTTTGATACAAAAAGTGGGATGCTGTTGTCACAAATACATAAAAATGTGCAGGTGGCCTTGGAACTGGGTCTAGGCTGGAAGAGGTTCATTCTAGAAGAAGCCTAGACTTCCTTGAGGAACTACTGGTGGAAATAAGGATGTTAAAGGTGATTCTGGTGAAGGCGTCAAAGGAAGATGGTACAGGTGTAAAGAAATTCCGTTGTCTTAGAGAATGTATAAATAATCATGAACAGAATGTTGGTGGAAACATGAACATTAAGGGAGCTTCTGGTAAGGTCTCAGGAGGAAATGAGAAGCAGGTTATTGGACACTGGAGGCTGTTATTAAGTGGCAAAGAACTTAGCTTGTCTATGCACTAGTGTCTTGTGGAAGGTAGAAATTGTGAGTTACAACCTGGGATATTTAGCCAAGGAGATTTCTAATCCAAATGTTGAAGGTGTGGCCTGTTTTTTTCCGACTTCTTATTGTTAAATGTGAGAGGAGAGAGATAAATTAAAGGAATTGCTGAGCAAAAGCAAAACCAAAACTTAAGGAAAATTCTCAGCGTATTTATAGTGCAGAAATTGAGAAAGCATGTTCTGAAGATAACAACAAGAGTGCAGTTGGACAGTCACTCCATATGGAGATTACTCAATGATTTAATCAGCAACCTCAGCAGAATCCAGGAATAGAGATGGGATTATACTAGCAGAAACACTGCCAGCTTGAGTTAAAATGAATGGAGAAGGTGGGACAGAATAAAAGGAGGTTGTCTGACTTCTGGAATTTTATAGGATGGGACAGTAAGGCTGTCTAGCTTCAAATAGGCATCATCCTTCAGGAAGAGGAAAGAATGATCTCAAAGGCAATTCAGAGATTATCAGGGCTTCCTCTCTCACCACAGGTGTGGGGGAATGGTGCTTCTTCCTCAGCTTCAGAGGACCAGGATGTCACTCCCCAGTGCCTCCTGGGGAAGGCCATCCTGCAGAGCCATGGGGTAGGGACTTCTTCACAGTCAAGGGGATAAAGCCACCACTTAGGGTGATGGAGGTGATGCTGCCACTCCAGGGATCCAGAGGGTAGAGCATGGAACCCGGGAGGATTGTTCCGGAGCCTTAAGACTGAGTAGAATTTGTCTGACTAAGTTTTGGACTTGCTGAATGCCCATCACCTCTCTCTCATTTTCTATTTCTCCCTCTTGGATTGGGGATATCGATACCATTATTAGATTTTGGAAGTGCATGGCTTATCTGATTTTACAGGTTCACAGCTAGAGAGAGTTTTTGCCTTAGGATGAATTGTGCCTTGAATCTCACCCACATATGATTTTAGATTATATATGGATATATAATCTAATATACACACACGCACACACACACACACACACACACACACACACACACATACTTATTTTTTTGTGATGGGAATACTTAACATGAAAACTACCCTCATGAAAAATTTTTAAGTGTACATTGTATTCCTTTTTACTATAGGTACAATGTTGGACAGCAGATTTCAAGAGGTTTTTCAGCTTGCTTGACTGGGACATTGTGCCTGTTCCTTAGTAATGCACCATTTTCCCCTCTCCCATTGCAGCAACAACCACTTCACCCTTTGACTTCTATACATTTGACTATTTTAGCTTGTTTAAGTCGAATTATATTGCATTTGTCATTCTGTTTCTGGCTTATTTCACTTAGCATAATCGCCTTAAACTTTATCCATGTTATCATATATTGCAGAATTTTATTCTCTTGTAAGACTAAATAGTATTCCATTTCATGCATATGCCATATTTTCTGTATTCATTCATCGAGCAGTGGACATTTAGACTGTATCTACATCTCAGCTATTACAAATAATATTGTAATGAATAGAGAAGTGCTAGTGTCTCTTGAGATCTGATTTTTATCCTTTTGTATAAATACTAAAAAGTAGGATTGCTGGATCATATAGTAGTTGTATTTTTAATTTTTTGAGGAACATTCATGCTGTTTCCATGGTGGCTGCATCATTTTGCACTTCAACCAACAGTGTGCATGGGTTCTCTTTCTTCCACAGACTCACCTACACTTGTTATCATTATTATTATTTTGATAATAACTATCCTGACAGGTATAAAGTGATGTCTCATTGTAGTTACGATTTGCATTTACCTGATGAATAGTGATGTTGAGCATTTTTTGTATATGCCTGTTGGCCATTTGTTTATTGCTGATGAAATATTTAAACATATCTTTAGACAATTTTGAAATTAGGTTATTAGATATTTTTAAACCTACTGAGTTGTAGGAATTCCTTATATATTTTAGAGATTAACCCCTTGTCAGAGGTATGGATTGCAAATATATCCTCCCATTTTATAGGTCGCCTTTTCACCTTGTTGGTTATTTCCTTTGTTGTGCAGAAGCTTTTTTAGTCTGAAGTAGCTCCACTTGTTTATTTTTGCTTTTGTTGCATGTGCTTTTGGAGTCATGTCCATTTAATACTAAGACCTATGCCATAGAGCTTTTCTCCTGTGTTTTCTTCTAGTGGTTTTACAGTTTTGGGTCTTACATTTAAGTCTTTGACCCATTTTGAGTTTATTTTCATGAAGGATATAAGATAAGGGTCTACTTTTATCCTTTAGCAGGTAGATATCCAGTTTTTCCAACACCATTTTTGAAGAGACCATCCTTTTCCTATTATGTATTCTTGGTGTTGGCCATGTATGTATACATTTATTTTTGTGCTCTCTATTCTGTTCTATTTTTGTGTACATCTGATTTTCTGCTAGTACCATACTGTTTTGATCACTATAACTTTGTAGCAGAGTCTGAATCCAGGAAACATAATGCCTCCAACTTTGTTCTTCTTTCTCAAGATTGACTTGACTATTTGTGGTCTTTTGTAGTTTCATATGAATTTTAGAATTTTTGTTCCTATTTTTGCAAAAATATGCAATTTGATAGGGATTGGATTGAATTTGTATATCACTTTGGGTAGTGTGGACATTTTAACAATATTAATTCTTTCAATCTATGAACACAGAAGTTTTCCATTTGTGTCTTGTTTAATTTTCTTTATTAAAGTTTTATAGTTTTTGGTATACAAGTCTTTCATCTCAAGTTGTGTTTCTATCTAGGTATTTTATTTTTGATGCTTTAGTAAATAAAATATTTTCCTAATTTCCTCTTCAGATACTTTGTTAGTATATAGAAATACAACTGATTTTTGCATGTTGATTTTATATCATGTAACTTTATTGACTTTGCTTCTTAGTTATTCTTTAGCGTTTCCTGTCTTAGTGTTAGATCATATTGTCTGCAAACAGGAACAGTTTTACTCCATCATTTCTCATTTGAATGCTTTTCATATTTATATATTTTTATTTTTGCCTAATTATCTGGGAGGACTTTTAATATTGTATTGAAAAAAATTATGATAATGAGCATTCTTGCCTTGTTCCTGATCTTAGAGGAAAAGCTTTGATTTTTCACTACTGAGTATGATGTTAGCTGTCAGATTTTTATGTATAGGCTTTATTAAGTTGAGTCATTTTCTTCTATTTTTAGTTTGTTGAGAGTTTTTATCATGAAAGAACACTGAATTTTTTCAAAAATTTTCTTCATCTTTTGAGATGATTATATGATTTTTATCCTTTATTTAATTAATATGGTGTATCTGAATAATTGATTTGTGTGTGTTGAACTATCCTTGCATCCTAGGAATAAGTTTCATTTTATCATGATATATAATCCTTGTAGTGTGCTTGTTGGACTTAGTTTTTTAAAAAAATATTTTGTTAAGGACTTTTTTTTCAATCTATGTTAATCAAGGATACTGGTCTGTAGTTTTCTTATCTGTGGTATCTTTGACTTTATAAAATGAGTTTGGAAGTGTCTCCTCCTCTCAAATTTTTTGTAAGAGTTTGAGAAAGATTGACATTGATTCTTCTTTAAATGTCTGATGGAACTCACCAGTAAAGTCATCTGGTCTTGGATTTTCCTTGTTGGAAGGTTTTTGATTGCTAATTCAGTCTCCATACTAGATATAACTCTGTTCTGTCTTCCATTTCTTCATAATTTAGTCTTTGTAGGTTGCATATTTCTAGGAATTTATTCATTTCTTGTAGGTTATTCAGTTTGTAGTTGTATAATTGTTTATAGCAGTCTCTTATGATACTCTTTAATTCTGTGGTATCAGTTGTAATATATTTTCTTTCATTTCTTATTTTATTTATTTCTTTTCCCTTGTTTTCTTAGTCTAGCTAAGAGTTTGTCAAATTTATTTATCTTTTAAAAACCTTTATTAGTTTTATTCTTTTTTTCTCTTGTTTTGTTTTCTATTCCAATTATTTCTGATTTAATCTTTGCTATTTATTTCCTTTGTTGACCTTGGCCTCAGTTTGTTCTTTTTATTGTTGCTTGAGATGTCAAGTTAATTTGTTTATTTGAGATTGTTGTTCTTTATCAATGCAGGTGTTGGTCACTATGAACTTGCCTCTTAGTACTGATTTTGCTACGGCTTATAAGTTTTAGTATATTGTGTTTCAGTTGAGAAGAATATGCATTCTGCTACTGTTACATGGAAGGTTTTGCATAAGTCTGTTAGGATCACGTGTTCTATAGTGTTATTCAAATATTCTTTTCTTTATTGATCATCTATCCAGATGTACTATGCATTATTAAAAGTGGAACATTACAATTTCATAGCATTATTGTATTTTTGTTTATTTCTCTCAATTTGTCTCAAGATTTTTTATGATTTTTCTTTGAATTATTTGTTGACTCAATGGTAGTTCAAAATCATGTCTAATTTCCACATATTTGTAAATTTTCAAATTTTTCTTTTGCTATTGATTTCTAGTTTTATTCCATTGTAGTAAAAGAAAACAATGATAATTGGTATCATTATAATATTCTTAAATTTGTTAAAGCTTGTTTTATGACCTAACATGTACTCTATCCTGAAGAAAGATTCACGTATCATTGAAAAGAATATGCATTCTGCTACTCTTACATGGAAGGTTTTGTATAAGTCTGTTAGGACCACATGCTATATAGTGTTATTCAAATATTCTTTTCTTTACTGATCTTCTGTCCAGAAGTACTGTGCATTATTGAAAGTGGGACATTACATTTGTACTGTCCCATTTTTGTACATTTGTTTATTTCTCTCTTCAGTTTTGTCAATATTTGCTTTATATATCTAGGTGCTCTGATGTTGAGTGCATATTTGTAATTGTCCTACTTTCTTTGTGGACTGAGTATTTTATTATTATAAAATGTTACTCTTTTTCATTTTGTGATAGTTTTTAATGTAAGGTTGATTTTTTTCTGATATATATAATATATATCTCCTCTTTTTTTTCCAGCACTTTAACTGTATGAATATCCTCTGATGCTTTTGTGGAGATTCCCTTGTATGTGACAAGTCACGTTTTTTTCTCCTCTCAAAATTCCCTGTCTTTGATTTTTGACAATTTGTTTGTAGAGTATCTTGGTATGTATTTCTTTGGGTTCATCTTATTTGTTTTGTGGGGTCTTCTTGGATATGAATGTCCACCTTATTGCCCATATTTGGAAAGTTTTCAGTTATTATTTATTTGAATAAGCTTTTTGGTTTTTTAATCTCTCTCTACTGCTTGTGGATCTTCTATAATGTGTATAAGGATTCCTTTTATAATATTTTATAAACTCTGATGCTTTCAGCACTCTTTTTAAAACTTTTTTTTAACTCTCCTGACTGAGGTGACCCCAACCTTCAGACTCTGCCTCTTACTCTAGAGACTGAGAATGACAACCACGCACGGCAGCCCCTCTGGGTGTAGAATTTTACTTCAGAGGCATAGTCAGAGGCATTACTCTGCACCTTCAGGCTAGAACCATGACTGAGGGAGGAAGATTCTTTCTGCTGTGAGTGGTGGGGACAGCAAAGAGGAGTTCCTGGGGTCCAGCCAGTACAGAGGCTGGTTGTGTGTCGCTGCATCACTACTCCACCAGGTCCAGGCATGATTGGCAGTATTGTTATTGACTTTGCTTCTTTTAAGCCTGGCTCATAGGACCTTCTGGAAATGATTAGTTATTATTTCAATCACTATTCTCAGACAATGGTTAAAGGGATCTTTTAAGAACATAACGAGAGCTCATCATCACCATTTCTCTCCTCCATTAGCATAAAATTCAGCCTACTTACTTTGGCTTATAGCCCTGCATAGCCTGGTCTCACTCACAGCGCTAGAGCCACATGCACCTCCTTGAATATTTTTGAAAGTTGTTTCTTCATTTAACAAAAGTGTGTTGTGATGCTACTGGGCACGAGGCCCTCATTGGGTCCCTTGAATACACTGAGCACATCCTCACTTTAGGGTCTTTGCTACATTTTCCTTCTTCCTGGATGATTATTCTCCCTGTCTCCCACACAGCTGGCATCTTCCTTTCAGAGGACCTTGGCCTAAATGTCACCTCCTCAGAGAAGGTTTCCCTGACCACTGATCTAATGTAAGCAAAAGGTGATCTCATCAAAACCCAAGTCCTAGTCTTTGCCAAGTTGACCTTAGGATGTCAGCTTTCTTCCTCTGAATCTCTGACTCCCATTCAGAGACCTCTTTTAAAATTCTCTTCTCAGCACTTTAGCATTACCTATGTATTTCTTAGTCTTAGTTATGCAAATAGTTATTTGATTGTTTATTATCTAATTTTCCACCTAGGATACATGCTCAGTGATCACAGTTAACTTTCTGTGTTCATTGTGGCATTGTTAGCCCAGAGAACACTGCCTAGAAGAGAGCAGGTATGGCTACTGCAAGAGCCCCTCCACTTTTCACCTGTGCTTCATCTCTGTTGTCCTCACACCTGGTGCCTTCCTGGGGCAGACAAGTAGGGGTAGCTTTGCATCTCTCCATCTAGAGATGCTTAATGTTCTATCTCCTAAACTTTCTTCACAGGTGTGTATCTTCCAGAAATTCCTTGAAATCTTTTGTCCACTGATATCTCTGTCTCTTCCTCCCTTACTTTTGTGTTATAGTTTTCTACTTTCATGGAAACAAAGATCTGAAACAAAGATCTGAGTATCACATGTTCTCACTCATAAGTGGACCTTGAACAACTACCATAATACTATGGGAAAAGGATTGAAAGTGGCAGGAAACTATGGGGAGGGACAGAGAGTTGGGATTAATGGTAGTCGATATCTGCCTGGGGAAGGTGGGGCACACCTCATCAACAAGGATACCTTCACAGTGAATATTTGTATACCTAACCCTCAACTGTACCCCACAGTTTTAAAATAAATTTTAAAAAATGTTATGTGTGGTTTCAGTGGGTTTTGAGAAAGAGAGAAGATAAAAGCATATAGACCTCTTTCTTGTTAAATTGGAATCCTAACAACTTTGTTTTGCAGAGTGAGAAACAGAGGCTAAGAGGCAGAAAGTGAAGAATCCAAAGTCACATTACCAGAGCAGGATGCGGTTGTGGACCTCTAGTCCCAGACTAGTTCCTGCTCACTGTCCTGGCCCTCGCCTTAGGTGCAGATAATGTTCTAGAGGTTTCTGTACTCCATGCTCTGCTAGAGGCCGTTGAGGTCCTGAAACTCACTTTCCAGTCAGCCGGTCATTACTTCCTTTAAGCAAAGCTATTACACTCAGTGCCGGTATAGAAATGGTGGAAGGCCCTGGTAGTATGAGAGAGCAGCCTACAGAGCACACAGAAGCTGCCCCTTCCCATATCCCCTTCTCATGGGCTTTGAAGTTCTGGCTCTCCCGATCACTAGCTACATGAAAATGAAAACTGAAGGCAGATATGCTTTGAAGATATCGAAGCACCCATTGTTAGGATTTGATTATGTGCTGCACATGCTGTGTTGAAAGAAACTATTGGAAGAGTGAGTTTTCACTCCCAAAAATCCATTTTGGAAATCTAACTGTGCATCATCCTGATTGTCCAGAAATGCGGCGGGATGTCCCCAGCACTGGGGTCATGGGATGGCCCACCAGTTGGATTGCTCTCTCAAAGGCCTCCAATTAACTTGCTTTAGAATCTGGAAATTGTGAGGCATTTCCTGGGATCCTTGGGGAGGAGCACTCTCTTCCGATTTCTCTACTCCAACATGCAGCTGGTTCTTGGTTCTGTCTTAGAGAAAGTCCAAGCCTCTGCTCTCCATGTTCTTTCCAAGTGTACTGCAGGGCTCACAGGAGGGAAGCAGCTCAGCCGAATGTTTGCCTCCCAAGGCCACTAGGGGGTCACAGGTGCAGCAGGAAGCTGAGGCCAGACAAGGGTGTGAGCTGCTTTGCCATCGTCCTATCTTAACTCCTGTGCAAGCTTGACTTGGGGTTGTGGCTGTACTGGAAGTCCAGGCCGAATGGAACTTTGCTAACAGCAAATGAAAGGACCGAGAAGCCACTCTGCCAGCACCACACTGGATTCTGCATGGTGAGCAATCTCTTTCCAACATCCAGGGAAATGTATTAATTAATTAGTTCTCCTGGGTCCTCTTTACTTGGCTTAGAACTGGGTAGAAGTTGGCTCTCAGTTCTTACTTCCATGTTCAAGAGAAGGGTGTTTTTTCAAGGTTAATCATACAATCGTAGATGAAACAATCAAAAGTCTTTTTAAGTATAAAATTCAACACACAATTGAAATTGATGTAACAAAAAGATATTTGAAGGCCTGGGACAGGTAAATTCTATTATTCTGTGAAAGCAGCAGTATCCACATCTTCCACCAGAACAAGGTGCTCAATGAACTGAGTTGAAGAATCCCTAAACACAGACTTCAGTTCTTCATCAGAGTGCACACTTCCATTTCTGATGTTTAAATCAGTCAAAATATTTGAAAGAAGAATGTTTCATGTGCAGATCAGATATACCCGGAGGTCGTGGATGAGGTTTTTCTGGAAGACAGCCTGAGGAATGGAGCCTGGCTCCCCAGAATCTCCCAGGGGAGAGCTGATGCTTGTGGGAGCACATCAGGGAGTCTGGTGTCCCCCCGTAGGAGGACACCATTAGCTACCAGAGCCACAGAGAAGAATAGGAGTTCCCAGGGGTATGTAGGCAGAACTTGGGGGTGCTCTTCAAGCCGCAGCAGTAGCAGACAGTGAATCTCGGCAGGGAGGTTTGAAGGGATGGTTTCCAGCCTCCCTTCTAACCCTGAAATTCCTGCAGACAGAATTCCTTGAGACTCTGCTCTGAATCAGATGCATAGTACACCCAGCTGACTTTTTCAACTCTCAGGGTGGGGCCAAGAGGATACAGATTCCCTTGTTAGTGTTTCCTCAAAGGGTTAGGTAGGTCACAGTGGTGTTTATGTCTCTCAGCCTCATATTTATCAAACACCATTGTAAACAAGTTCATTTTTGTAAATTTTTGGCCCTATTATCCCTTGTGAGTGTTATGTGCCAAAAGGGAATCTGGAATGATCTGAGATGTATCGATCATTTGGGATCTTAGAGTTCATGTGGAATCTGTGTCACTCTGTTCACTTTGAGATCCTTGAGGACAGACATGCTGTATGTTGTCTTTATAGCTCCAGGTCCTTATAGAAGGTCTGTAATTAGTGGCTATGAGTAAATATTTCTTCAGTCTCAACCGGATCAATTCTTGCTATAAGATGAGGTTTCGTATTTTCTCTGGAAAGCTCAAATAATATAAATAAATACCTTTCTCAGGGTCACCATGCCCATATATGACAGGTCTTGGATTTAAACCCAGGAATGTTAAACCCTAGGTTATGATCTTTGTCTCCTTATCATACTGTTCTATACATAATTAGAACCGAATTGTATTTGTCCTAAAACAACTTTATTTGGGCTTCAAAGAATGCTTTCATGTTCCAGTGTCTCTAGCCTTGATAATGTAGTTGACTTGAACATGTTTCCTCTTACTCTTTGCCTAGTCATCTTAAGACCCTCACATAAAGAGAGGATTTCATTCCATTTAATTCAGCTCAAATTAACAATTGAGCACTGTATTAGTTACTACTGCTGTATAGCAAATTATTCCAAAGCTTAATGGCTTAAAGCAAAAGGCACTGAGTATCTCACAGTTTCTGTGAGCCAGGGATGCCTGCATGGCTCAGCTGTGTGTACCGAATCAGTGTCCCACAGGGTGCAGCTCAGGGCAGGACTGTGGGAGGACTCTCTTTCAGGCTCACGCTGACGCTTGACAGGCCCCAGGTCCTGGCTGGCTGCTGGTGGGAGTCCAGAGTTCCTTACTCCGTGAGCCCCTCCACAGGACTGCTCACAAAACAATGACTGGCTTCCCGAGAGCAAGGGCTCTGAGAGTCATGAGTGAGTGAGAAGGACCAAAGTCATCGGCTTTTTGTGGCTTAATCTCAGAAGTGACATCCAATCACTTCTCCTCTGTTCTATTTATTAGAATTGAGTCATGAGATGCAGCCTACAGGAAAGGTGGGGGGATCTCATAGGGGTGTGAACACCAGGAATGTGGAGACAGTGGTCCAAGGCACAGTGGTCCAAGGCCCAAGATAGCGGCCCCCTCCATGCCTGGCACTGTTCTGGGAGCTGGAGTTGAAAAGATGAGCAGGACTCGGTTCCAGCCTCAAGTACTTTAGTAATAACTTATTGAGAAGCAGACATAGTGACAAATTCATTCTGATAGAGTATGATAAGCTCAACAATACAAATGTTTAAAACATGCAATGTTAGCTCAGAGACAGAATGATGCAACTCTGTCGCCAGAGGGTATGAAAGAGAAGCCAGGGGAGGCTTCCTGGAGGAGGCAAAATATGAAAAGATACCTGAAAAATAAACAACCAAATCCCAATCCCGGAAGGAGGCTACTAGGACCAAACTGTGTATAGAATCGGCTCAGCTGAAAGCCCCAGTTTATGAGCTCCTTTGCCTCCAGGAAATGTCAGAATTTCTCATCACGATGCCCCAGAGAAGTGACTGAGGATCAGCTTGACAGAGCACTATGGCTTTGCTCTAGCAGCAATATTAATATTAAAAGTAAATAAGAGCATCATTTCAACATCGTGTCCCCGTCAGCCTGCATTATGCTCTTTCCAAAATAGCCTTGTAAACATCAAATTTTGAGAAAGCCAAGGAAATTATGTTAATCATATTCCTAAGAGCACTCAAGCAAAGGGCTGTTTATTGAAAATATTGACATGATGGAAAAAAAGCTGTTAGAATGATCATTCCTCTGGGACTTTCTGGGGTGTCACTGAGGGAATTTGAAGAGTATCCTATTTAATGTTAGGATGTGTTGACAGATTAAGGACTCCAGCAGCGTCCAGCTGGATCAGGATGGGAAGGGCTTGTGGTGAGACCCTGAACAGCAGTCTTTGGGAGGAAAACATCTTCACGAGGCCAGTTAAGATCATGGAGGGCTGGCAGGTGTTTCCCTGGGCATGGGTGAGCAGTGGCACCAGCTGAGAAGGAAGGGACTGCTCAGATACTGACCTGTGGATGGGCTTCCAGGAGGCAGGTCTTCCAGGGCTCACAAGGTATGTTGAGGGGCCACGTCAGCCTAGGTCCTTTGTCTCCTGGTCTTCCCACCCCAGCTCCCACCTCCACCACCTTACAAGGCTACCCTTTCCTGGCCATGCTCCCTCCCTGGAGGTGGAGGCTGCCTAATTTTACCTCTGGTTATCTGGGTCTAGAGGAGTGTTTGGAAGAAAGTCATTCCTCAGTCCAAACTCACTGAAGGCTATTAGTGAGGCAGAGAGTTTGCAGCCTATCTCAACTCTGGAAAAGAAAGAAGAAAACAACTATTTCAGAATAGAGACATTTACAATATCCTTCCATCTGCCTGCATCATCACTGCTATTAGCAGTGGGATGTAGAGGACAGGTCCTGGGAACAGACGGTTGAAGTTTGAGACCCAAGCCAATCACTTTCTGGGTTTTGGACCCCGGGCGAGTGACTTGATCATGCTTAGACTCAGATTCCTCATATGTGTAGAAATGGAGATGACAACAGAACATGCTTGAGGCTGTTGTAAGGACTTACTGTGGGGAGTGCTGATCAGTGCCAAGCACAGAGGCTCTCCGTGATGGTTCACCATGATCACAGCACAGGGCGTATTACCCAGTGTAGGAATTAGCCCTCTTGGCTGTGAAGAGTCTTAAGAAAAGCCAATTTTAGTTGACTTGAGCATGATGAGGCTCCCCAGAGGCAGTAAATGCACGGCTGGACCTGGGAGCACGATAGGAGACTGGGCAGATGGCCTCCTGGCCACACCGTCCCTCATGTCTTGCCTCTTGTTGTGTCTATATAGTTTCTCCCTAGAGACTGGCTGTCTCTGACGTTCTGCATGCACGGCAGGAGGAGGCTGCCCCTGGCCCTGAAGCCAGTTTCACCCTGCTCAGGTTCAGTAAGCAGGGCTGGGGTCGTGTGTCCCTCGCACAGAAATGCCTTGGAGACCTGTCTCTCTGCATCTCCCAAAACAGGGCACCGTTGTGATCTGAGCTCACACCCTGAACAAGGTGTGCTGCACATTCAGATGTGACTCCAGCCAGGACCCTCGTAACCCATCTAATTTCCATTTTGAGTTGGGAATGCTCAGACTCAAAGGTTTATTGTTGTTTTGAGATGTTAAGGTCATGGGTCATTTGTGTTTCCTTCTTTATGCTCTTTTTTCTTTATTTCCTAAATTTTCTGCCATGAGCACATGTGGCTTTTGTAAAAATAAGACTTTGTCAAGGTGCTTCTCCAGAGGTAGCTTCCTTCTGTTCCATCTCCTTTAGGAGTTTCAGGAGGTGACACTTCAGACACACAAACTCCACACCAGCAACTGCTGAGCAAGTCGCAAGGGAGCATAACAAAAGCCAGGCAGACAGACGCCAGGTCCAAGGTGGGTGTGTGTGCATCAGCACAATCAGGTTTCATCTCGGCAGTGGCATCCAGCAGAGACATTTCTGCGGGTAAAGCATTATGACTTGTTTGAAAATATTTAAGCCCATGAAATGACCAGCACTCACATTTGGTTAAAAATAGCTTATTTTTTGACAAAAGAACTGAAATAGGTCTCAGATAGTTTTAGGAAATATGTAAAGGGAAGACATTTGCAAAAGTGGTTGATTACACACTTCTACAAAGCTGATGGACATATTCATTATTTTGTGTTTGGAACTAGATTTGAAATCTTGATTGAGAACAATGGCACCTACCAAAATTATCAGGAAGAAGCCAGCCTAAATGGAGAGAAGGCAGTCTTTTTAAAAAGGATTCTTTAGAAGGAGGTGGTGGCAGTACCCAAGGGTCCTGGGCCTGGGGCTGTGTGAACACATTGGAGGGTTACTGGAAGAGGGGGTGACGTGATAGTGGGACATGGCTATTATGTCTCTGTGTCTCTGGCTTCAGCTTCACTGCCTGTTGTAGAAACTCTGCTCCCTGCTTAATTTCCTGTGGGCATGTTATTTTCTCTGGAGTTCCCAGGGGTTTCTCACCTGACATAACAGTCTCTAGAAAACACACACTGGCTGTTCTTGTTGCCCTCCAGCTCAGCTCTGCTGTGCGGGTCAACTTTGCCTTCACCACGCAACTTCTACTTGCTGTGTGTGCTTTTTCTGGCCACCCCACTTTCCCACCTGGATTCTGCAGGACTGGCTGGGCACCTGTCCCCTTGGTGCTGTGGCAGTGCTGGGTGGTGCTGAGCTCCCAGGCTGTGAAAAGCAGGGGATACTTGGTGACAGACTGGGGGTGGGGCCATTTCTCTCCTAGATCTTATGGAGATGTTAGCAGAATAACTTTTTATGTTTTTTGCTTATGTTTTCTCTTTTCACCATAGGACTCATATTTTGATATTTTGGTCTCTGAGACTCTGTCCCTGGAGATAAATTCAAGCAACAATATCATATAACTTGTCTGCCCGAACTCCTTCTTCTCTTAGCAGGAATTTTCTCCCTGGGGGCCGCTCAGCCCCTCATGCAAATAGAATCAGGCAGGCCCACTCTGCCTGCTTGCTAAACATGCCCAGATGTGTCTAAATCCCAGGGGCCAAAGTAGCTTTGACTCACCCTGGAATCATACTGTGTGTCTATGGACTCTGACAGCAGGGTAGACGTGAATCCAAGTGTGGGCCTGCCCCTCTTGTGAGGCATGCATCACATTCAAATCCAAGGTACACAGTGTTTATTGAGCACCAGCTACATGTTTTTGTCACTTTTATATTTTCCATCTCAACCTTATTTTCACAAGACAGCTTATATTTTTATCATTGGAGAAATAAGATTCTGAGTGACTAATAAGTTGTCACACTTTGTAGACTAAGTAACAAGTCTCGTGGTCTGGAGAGGCTCTGAGACTGACATGCCAAGTGCATCTGGCACACCACGCCATCCTCAGCCAAGACCTGGTCAGTCACTCAGGCCCTGGAACCAGTGACCCAGCATCTCCCTTGGTCCTACGCTTGTCTAATCAAGGCCACCAGCAGGTCCCATTTTCACCACCTCCTAGATTCCTTGAACCCACTCAATTCTCTTCCTCTCTTGGTCTCTTCCTAATCCAATTCAGGACCAATTATTTCCCCAACTACTGCTATTGTCTTTGAAGTGATTTTCTGCTCCTTCTCATCAGACTGATCCTTTAAGAACATAAATAAGACCATGCCCTTCCTCTGCCTACGACTCTTTGGTGACTCTCCCTGGACCAAGTGTAAGCTCTTATGCTTACTTCATCTGGCTCCTCCCATGCCCTCCAACCTATTTGCTGCTTCTACTCAGGACTCCTCTCTGTTCTCCAAATGCCCCCAGCTTTCTTCCAATTTTCGGCTTTGCCTCTGTTGTTCCTACCTGGAGTTTTCTTTTTCCTGCTGGTCACAACACTGTTTTATTATTAACTTTGTGTCTCCAGAGCCAATGCTACTCCCTAGAAGGGATGTCACTTCCCAGAGCCCATGCCACCCCTATGACCTTCCCTGACCATGTTATTCTCAGTATTTCTGCTGTCTGCCCTTTCCCTCCCTACCTTCCCACCTCCCCACCTCCCCACCTTTCCTACCTTGCTGGTTATTAGAAGCTTCTTGGTTGCAAATTACAAGCACACAACTTAAAGTGGCTCAAGAAAAATGGGAATTCACTGGCATTTGTGAGCAGAAAGCCAGTGATGAACTGTGTCAAACTCAGCCAGATGGAGGGACTTGAGTATGGTCCTAGAAAGCTCCCCTCCCCATGCCTCAGCTGGTCCCCTGGGTGCCGGCTTATTTTATTCTGTTGCAGGGGAGACTTCTTCCAGTGCTCAGGACCCACAGCTGTCAGTAGCCTCAGGTTTATGTCGCCCCTGATTAGCAACTGGTGAAGAAAGTGACTCTCTTCCTGGTAGCCTCAAAAAAGGTCCTGGGGAGAAATCTCATGGGCCTGGCCTGTGACCTCAGTTGTCCTGAAACCGAGCTCAGTGGAAAAAATGATCCTGAGCTATGATTGGTCAGGACTAGGCTATATCCCACCTTCAGAACTAAGAGAGGGCAACTCTTGACCCACAAGGACTAAGGGTGCAGCAAGGCTGGCTGTTTAAAGGAAAAGTGAGGGAAGTGAAGGATTGAGGCTGGGTTGGCAGAACCTGAACACATCTGCCACCAACAGGAGACCTAACGGTCTGGAATTTTCCCGTGTGTGTGTGTATTTACTGTCTATTTCCCACTGCAATCAAAGGTCAATAGAACAGGAGTCTTGTTTTTTTTTAGAAAGTCAGAATATGTTGGACACTAAATAAATGCCTGTTGAATGAATGAATGATAGAAGGAACAATGTGGTAGAACCAGATTCAAACCCAAGTTCTTCGACTCCAAATGTGTTCTCTCTGTACCACAGCTCACATCTGTGTTCTTAAACCCACCAAGGCTAATCCTGTTGTTAAGCTTTTAAGATCCTTCCAGTTAGTTTGGCAAGTACAGGCAGACCTCTTTTTATTATGCTTAGCTTTGTTGCACTTCTCAGTGTTTTTTACAAAGTGAAGGTTTGTGACGACCTCACGTCAAGCAAGCCTATTAACACCAATTTTCCAGCGTATTGAGCTCACTGTGTCTCTACGTCACATTTTGGTAATTCTCACAATATTTCAAACTTTACATTATTATTATATCTGTTAAGGTGATTTGTGAGCAGCGATCTTTGACTTTAGTATTGTAATTGTTTTGGGGAGGCATGAACCATGCTCGTGTAAGATAGTAAACATAATTGATAAATGTGTGTGTTCTGACTGCTCCATTGACTGACTGTTCCCTCATCTTTTCCCCTCTCTTTGGGCTTCCCTGTTCCCTGAAACACAACAATTGTAAAATTAAGTCACTTAATTACCCTACAATGACCTCTAAGTGTTTAAGAGAAAAGAAGAGTTGCCTATCTCATTAAAAAAAAGCATAATGAAAAACTAGAAATGATTAAGCTTAGTGAGGAAGGCATGCCTAAAGCTGAGATAGGCCAAAATCTAGGTATATTGCGACAAACAGTCAATTCATGAGCACAAAGGAGAAGTTCTTGAAGGAAATTAAAAGTGCTCCTCTAGTGAACACCCAAGTGATAAGAAAGTGACACAGACTTATTGCTGATATGAGAAAGCTCTAGTGGTCTAGATAGAAGATCAAACCAGCCACAATCATTCCCTTATGCCAAAGCCTACTTCAGAGCAAGTTCCTAACTCTCTCAATTCCATGAAGGCTGATGGAGGGGAGGAAGCTGCAGAAGAAAAGTGTGAGGCTAGCAGAGGTGGGTTCACAAGATTTTGTGAAAGATGTCGTCTCTGCAACATCAAAGCTCAAGGTGAAGCAGCAAGTGCTGATGGAGAACTTGCAGGAAGTTATCTAGAACATCTAGCTGAGATAATCAACTAAGACAGCTACACTAAACAGCAGAATTTTTTTCCATGTAGATTAAACAACCTTCTGCTGGAAGAAGATACCATTTAGGATTTTATATTTAGAGAGGAGAAGTCAATGCCAGGCTTCAAAGCTTCAAAGAACAGGCTTAATCCTGTTAGAGGCTAACACAGCGGGTGACTTTAAGTTGAAGCCAATGTTCATTTACTATTCTGGAAATCTTCAGACACTTAAGAATTACGCTGAATATACTCTGCTTGTGTTTTGTAAATGGAACCAAAAGCCTGAATGACAACACATCTGTTTATAGCATGGCTTACTGAATATTTTTAGCTTACTGTTGGGATCTACTTCTCAGAAAAGGAGATTATTTTTAAAATATTACTGTTCTTTGACAATGCACTGGTCACCCAAGAGCTGTGACAAAGATGCATGTTGTTCTGATGCCTGCTAACATAACATTCCTTCTGCAGTCCATGGATCAAGGAGTAATTCTGAGTTTCCAGTCTTGATATTTAAGAAGTTCATTTCATAAGATTGTAGCTGCCAAAGGTAGCAATTCCTCTGATGAATCTGGGTACAGTCAAGTGAAAACCTTCTGAAAAATAACTGCCATTCTAGGTGCCATTAAGAACATTTGTGATTTATCGGAGAAGGTCAAAATATCATCATTAACAGGAGTTTGGAAGAAATTGCTTCCAATCCTCA
This sequence comes from Tarsius wallacei, assembly GCA_963574415.1. Classification (NCBI taxonomy): domain Eukaryota; kingdom Metazoa; phylum Chordata; class Mammalia; order Primates; family Tarsiidae; genus Tarsius; species Tarsius wallacei. The sequence continues at coordinate 23,633 of CAUYQG010181713.1, forward strand.
TTGATGACTTTCAGGTGTTCAAGACTTCATTAGAGGAAGTACCAGCAGATGTGGTAGAAACAGCAAGCGAAGTAGAATTAGAAATGGAGTAAGAAGATGTGAATGAATTGCTACAATCTCATGAAAAAACTTGTATGGATGAGGAGTTGCTTCTTACGGTTGAGCAAAGAAAGTGGATTCTTGAGATAAAATCTACTGGTGAATATGCTGTGGACATTGCTGAATTTCAGCAAAGTATATAGAATATTACAGAAACTTGGTAAAGAAGTGGCAGGGTGTGAGAGGATTGACTCTGATTTTGAAAGAGCTTCTACTGTGGTTAAAATGCTATCTGATAGCATTGTGTGCTACAGAGAAGTCTTTTGTGAAAAAATCAATCGATCTGGCAAACTTCATTGTTGTCTTGTTTTAAGAAATTGCCACAGTCAGCCTCACCCTCAGCAACTACAACCCTGGTCAGTCAGCAGTCACCAACATCAAGGCAAGACTCTCCACCAGCAAAACGATTAAAACTCACTGAAGGCTCAGGTGATCATGGGTATTTTTTAGCAATAAAGTATTTTCTAATTTAAGTATGTACTTTTTAGAGACACAGTGATATTACACACGTAATAGACAACACAGTATAAACACTACTTTTATAAGCATCAGAATATTCATGTGAGTCTCTTTATTTTGACAATCACTTCTTTTGCATGGTCCAGGGCTGAACCCACAAAATCTCCGAGGTATGCTTGTACTGGCATTAATGAACACTTGGGCTTGCTATTGGTCTTTCAACCAGTATTATCCAAGCTTTTTTCCACTACAAGATGCTTCTCTCTGTCTTACTATGTAGAACAGTTTCAAACACAGAAGTTCCTTGTCCATATTTGAATGAGTAAGTAAATGAGTGAAATCCAGGAGCTTTTAGTCCCACTGCTTTTCCGTAGTGATAACTTAATGCATTGTGGAGCTCCTAAACTCATTTACTGAGAGTCTCCCTTTGACCACTGGCAAAATACTAATATTGATTTACCTGTCTCATAAGACTGTTTGAATATTCATTAAGTTTTTCTCTGCATCATAAAAATATTTCATTTGCCACCTGTGATTAGATTAAAGGAGGACTTCTCTCTCTCCAGTTTGCCTGAGCAACAGGCACAGATTTCTGGCTGTTCACCAAAATTCGTGTTTTCTTCTTCCTGGGCATACAATTAAACAATGTTTCCCAGCCTCCTGTGCAGGGAGGTGGGATAGCATGGCTTTGTGCCAGCTCACGAGACATGAGCAGCAATGCTACAGGCCACTTCTGGGAAAGTTCTCTGCCTGTTCCCCACCCTCCCACTGACTGGAGACAGGCCCCAGGGCCACATGGAAGTGCCTGTTGAAGATGAGAGAGGTTCTTCAGCCTGAGTCCTGAGCTGGCATGCCCTCTGGTCTGTTGACTCGCCAAGCTCTGTTCTATGGGTTAAAAGAAAAGTTCTGCTGTGCTTGAGGCATTACACTTCTGGTGGCGGATTTGTTAAAACAGAAAGCATACACTACTTAACACAGAAAAGTGCTAAGGGTTTTTTTTTCTTATCCTTGTCTTATACCGCTGTTATTTGTATTCAATTTTACAGAGTGTTGATCAGAATTCGACTAGCTGAATATGTTGTTTCTTTTGATCTCTCCTTTGTACAGTGTAGCTCTTCCTCTTGATGGGGTATAGATGTGTAGCTTTTCACTACACATCTCTTCCTGAACTCATTGCACAGACACAGGGACTCAACTGGACCTCAGAAGATTTTCTGTTGGTCAGCATTGAAAACCACCATGCAGTTAATTCCTTCCTTCCTTCCTTCCCTCCTTCCATCTTCCTTCCTTCCTCTCATCCCACCCTACCTCCTTCCCTCCCTTCCTTCTTTCCTTCCTTTCTTTTCCCCTTTCCCTTCCCTTCTCTTATTTTCCTTTCTTCCTTCCCTTTCTCCTTGCTACCTCCTTCTTTTCTTCCCCCTCCTTCTTCCTTTCCCCTTCCCTTCTTACTTCCTTCTTTCTCTCTTTCCTTTCTTGCTTTCTTCCTCCTTCTTTTTCTCTCTCTCCTTTCTTTCCCACAGCCTTCCTTTTCTTTCCTTCCTCCTCTCCTTCCTTCCTTTACTCTGACCCCATTTTGCTTTCAACTTAACTGAATACCTAGTGGGTGTGAGATATAGCATTAAACATTGAGGAAGCAGAGAGAAAGTGTTGAATAGAACCACATGAATATATCATATTTATAGGTTTAAAGAATGGTTAAATATTGGCTATTTAATATCACTAATTTTCAAGTGAGTTTATGTATTAATATTACTGCTGGCTTCTTATTTTCTTACTTTTATTTATTTATGTTTTCCCACCTGCATTTACTTGGAGAATTCTCAGCTATGTGGAGGTCTTAGAATAACTTCAAATAATTGTGGGGATGAGGAATACACACACACACACACACACACACACGCATATATTATACAATTAATACAACACATAGTTGTTTTCAAATAAGTTTCAGTCTTCTGGGGAGATAAATAACAAGTGAGATAACAATAGAATGTGGCTGTGATGGAAGCAGGTACAGAGGGCTGTACACATGCAGGGAAAGGGAATCTAATTCAGGATGTGGTTTTTGCATGGGTATTTTTTGGATCTGGGATTTCTCTTCCACAGATAATTGCACTTTGTGCTTTGCTCATTTCCTATATTTGGGATGACCGTTCATCAGCCCTGCAGATCTGCTTTGTCCCTGTTGCTCAGAGGCAATTATCATAACCACCTTCCACAGTCGCTCATGTAATTGCAATAATAACTGATTGAGTTGCCCTACTTCAGCTCCTAGCCTCAGCCTTCATCTAAATACATTTCTCCCCTGTACAAAATCTCCTATACCACAGCCCAGTCAAGTCAATGTTGAGGAGTTAAAGAATAAGTATTAATAATCCTCCTGTCTATTCCTGCAAGTGTGAATAATGATGGCGGTGGCTATCCACTGGAAAGAATGTCTGTCAATCAATTGAAAAAAAAGAAAGAGAAGACTTGGTGAAAAATAAAGATACATGACATCATAAGTATAATTTAAAAGTGTCTGCCTTGATGTAAAAACATGAACCACATTATTATATCATTAGACTCAGAAAAGGCTTTTGATAAAATCCAGCATTCCCTCTTGATAAAAATCCTTTAACACCTAGGCATAGAGGGAACAGATCTAAAAATAGTAAGACCCATCTAAGATAAATGCACAGCCAACATATTGCTAAAAGGACAGATATTGGAAGCATTTCCCCTGAAAACCAGAACAAGACAAGGTTGCCCACTCACCCTCCTGTTCCACCTGGTGTTAGGAGTCCTAGCTAGAGCAATCAGACAAGAGAAGGAGATCAGGGATATCCAAATAGGAAAAGAGAAAGTTAAAGTATCTCTTTTTGCTGATGATATGATTTGAAACTTTGAAAATCCAAGGGAATCTGTCAAAAACCTCCTTGTACTGATAAAGGATTTTGGCAAAGTCTCAGGGTATGAAATCAATGTGTAAAAGACAATCATATTTTTATACACCAACAACAAACAGGCAGAGAACCAAATAAAACGCACAATCCGATTCACAATAGTCACACAGAAAAAGAAAATACCTTGGCATCTTCCTAACCAGAGAAGTGGAAAAACATTTACTATGAAAACTATAAAACACTGCTCAAAGAAATCAGGGAAGGCACAAAAAAATGGAAAAATATTCCATGCTCCTGGACTGGAAGAATCAACATTGTTAAGATGTCCTTTGTACCAAAGGAAATCTACAGATTCAATGCAATACCCATTAAACTACCAACAACATTCTTCTCAGTCCTGGAAACAACAGTACAGAAATTCATATGGAAACAAAAATGTCCACGAATAGCCAAAACAATCCTCAGTCAAAGAAACAAAGTAGGAGGTATCACACTTTCTTCCAGACTTTAAACTTTATTATAAGGCTACAATAATCAAAACAGCCTGATATTGGTACAAGAACAGCCATATAGACCAATGGAACAGGATGGAGATCCCAGAAGCGAAACCTCAACTTCTTAAGCAATTCATCTTAGACAAAGCCACCAACAACAATCTTGGTGAGAAGAAAATCTATTCAGTAAATGGTGCTGGGAAAACTGGCTGACTACATGCAGAAGAATGAAACAGGACCCCTACTTATCACACACACACAGACACACACACACACACACACACACACATACACACACACAATCAACTCTAAATGGATCACAGACCTAAACATAAAACCTCAAACTATAAGATTCTTAAACAACACAGAAGACCTCATAAAGACATTGGAATAGGCAACCATTTTCCCAAAAGCCTATAACATAAGAGATAAGATAGATAAGTGGGACCTCATCAAACTGAAAAGCTTTTTCAAAGAAAAAGAAACCATCAAGAGAGTGGGGAGAAGACCCACAGAATGGGAAAAAATATTTGCCAATTGTTTATCTGACAAAGGCCTAATATCCAGGATCTACAAGGAAATCAAATGCTCCAAAAGGAAAAGAAAAAACAAGCAGCCCTATAAAAAAGTTGGCAAAAGACATAAATAGGTATTTCTTAAAAGAAGACATACGAACAGCCAGGAGATACATGAGAAAATGCTCAGCCTCACTAATCATCAAAATAATGCAAATCAAACCCACATTGAGATACCACCTAACTCTAGTCAGGATGGTCATAATTAATAAATCAATAAACAACAGATGCTGGAGAGGATGTGGAGAAAAGGGAGTGCTTCTACACCATTGGTAGGAGTATAACCTCTGTGAGAAACAGTGTGGCAATTTCTACAAGATCTGAAAATTGACCTTCCATGTGACCCTGCAATTCCCCATCTGGGAATATACCTGGAAAATCATCCTAATAAAAGATACCTGTGCATGCATGCTCATTGTAGCACTATTCACAATAGCAAAAACATGGAATCAACTATGCTGCCCATTGAAACTGGACTGGATTAAAAAAAGTGGTACATATACATGGTGGAATATTATGCAGCCATAAATAAGGACAAAATTATGGACTTTGCTACAACTTGATTGAATTTAGAGTCTAACATACTCAGTGATCTATCATAGAAACAAAGAACTGAATACCACACGTTCTCTTTCATAAGTGGACCTTGAACATTTATCATACACTGCAAGAAAGGGATTGTCAGTAGCAGGACACTCCCAGGGAGGGAAGGGGGGCACATAACGTCACCAAGCGTGCCTGATCCTAAACCAGGTGAAGTGAGGACCAATGGGAGGCCCAAACTTCACCTGTACATAGACAACTTATGTACCTAATCCTGACTTGTACCCCACATCTGTAAAATAAGATTTTTTAAAAAAGTGTTTGCCTTGTTCTATTCAATAGTTCCTACCTTTACTCCATAATGCCAAGAAACTGTTGAAAAGGACTTGAGGAAAATTCCAATCTTAAGATTTTTGGTAAAGATAATTTGCAAAGACGTCACTTCCTAATGTGTATTTGTCAACAGTGCCTAAAAGGCCAACTGAATGAACAGAAATATAAAATATAGAATATACCAATGGCTATCTCTAGATGCCATCAAGAAATAATATGATACAACATAATATATGGGGGAGCCTCCCAAAACTCGGAATTTACTTACAAAAATTTGTGTATTTATTCTTGCATGTTTAAATTTCAGTCACCTTCAAAGTACTCCCCATTTAATGCAATATATCTATCAAGACGCTATTTCCACTGCTCAAAACAGTTTTTGAACTCATTGATTTTGATTCCTCTTAGTGCTTCTGCTGTTTTTTGTTTTACCTGTTCACATTGGCAAAACATTTCCCTTTGAGGACTTTTTTCATCCTGGGAAACAAACAAAAAAATCACTCAGGGCAAGATCCAGTGAATAGGGAAGTTGGGGGATGGGGATCATGCCATTTTTGGTCAAAAATTGCTGGAACACACAGTGTGGTGTAGGCAGGTGCGCTTGTAATCACCTATCATGAAATGGGCAAACACATTGAAAGAATCTCCAGAAAAAAAATTCTCTGAAGCTGAATGCAGCCTCTCACAACAACGCTAGCTGGTGCACTGATGCTAACGAGTTCCTAGGACATTGACCTAGTGAAGGAAGACTCTACTATAAGGGGCCTGCACTCCAAAAGATAATTCCGGTTTTTCAGGGATCCCACTCATATTTTCCATTAACTTGTATATATAGATCTATATTGTTAGGCATGTGTGAATATAAAAGTTTACATAACATCCCAACCCACTTCCAGATCTGAAATCTCTGAAAAAGTCCCATTATCAAGCAACATCGTACTTCAAAAACTATCACCTTGTTCTTTGAAGCTCAAGCTTAGTGTTTTCCAGTGTTATTCATTGGAATAATGGCACAAAGATGATAAAAACTAAATTTTTTAAGTGGTGAGTGTTAATGTGATAACTAAACATTCTTATTAACACCGTTTTAGGACGGGAGGTTCAGCTCCTAGTCCCAAAGATGGAACAATGGAAAGAGTGAGGTCTCAGGGGCCTGGAGTCCTCATTTTGCGAGGGGCAGGGCACAGCTCTGGTGGGATCCTGCCCTGCTGCTGGCATTGGTTCAGTCAGGCATCTCTTTGGACTGTCCTGGACCTAACAGAGACACACTCAGGGCTACATACAGACATCCTGAATTTTCCTTGTGAATGGAAATGAAAGGTCTGATACATTTAGAACAAGGGTCAACAGACTTTCCATAAAGGGCCAGTAAATATTCTAGGTTTGCAGAGCACGTGGTCTTTGTTTCAGTTGCTGAACTCTCTGCTGTAATGTGAAAACTGCAATAAAAAACAATTAAGTGAATGAGCAAACTGTGTTTCAATAAAACTTTATTTCCATAAATAGGTGGGCACTGTAGTTTGCTGACTCTTGATCTAGATGGATAGCTAATATTAATTGAGCCTTAGGATGTGTTCTAAATATTATCGATGTGTAAATTTACTTAAGCCTTTCACAATCCTCTGAGAAAACACAGGTGCGGGTATAGTTAAGTATACAGCTCAAGGTTATCAGCTAGGTGGTGGGAGAACTTGTGCTCAGACCTGGGCACGCTGCTTCTGCTACCTGTGCCCACCAAGACGTGCTGCCGCTGCTCAGAGGCTCATATTCACAGAGGGCACAGTGGTGGCTCCGCCCAGTGGGCCCCCTGCCGAGTGCCTCTTCATTTTCACTGATGCTGATTGTGGACCAGAGTAGTGTTGCCATCCAGTATTCAGAAGACCTTTCTCTTCTTTGGGCTTCTAAAGCAATGGGTAGAGATTTTTTTTTTTCTATAAAGATTTCTCCACATTTGTCATGGGGAAGGGGTACTGATATTTGTTGTATGTACAGAATGTACCAGTCGTGCAGCTGGTAACCCACATGTGCTCAGTCATCCGTGCTTATCTGCCTCTCCAAGAAATCCTTATGCCCATTTTTTTTTTTTCAGAGAAAAAACAGGCTCAAAATGGTCAAGTGACGCTCCCAAAGTCACATTCTTCATAAGAGATGCAGGTAGAGATCTGGCCTGAAGCTCAGTGTCTCCAGGACAAGGTTTTCCCCAGTCTGCCTCTTTGAGGTACATACCAGATTGTCAAAAATAATCAGAGCTATCATAAACTTTTAACTATGCATCACTGAAGACTATTTGGCATTTATGTTTGACCAGTGACTATTCACATCTCAAATCAATGGCTTTGATCATCATTATAATTATTATTTTCACCAATATCATTTAGAAACCAATTATTTCTAGTGGAGTTATTCACTGATGCATTGGGAAGCACTGCAACAAATACCGTTATTGGCGGGTAAGTCATACCTCCATTTTACACCTCACCATTTGCCCGGGGAAAAATTACAAAAAAAATGATAGGGTGTTCTTGAGATTTTATTTTCAGAACTCACTTAACCTTCGAGCTAATGTATTAAGCAAATGGAAAACAAAAGCAAACAAACAAAACTGACAACTGAACTCCTCAAAATATCAAAGAGCGAGATGCTAAAAAGTAACTTCAGTGTAATTGTTAGTTTGATCAAATGTAAATTGAGCCAATTCTGTGAATGACAGTTGCTCAACACACCTGTGCCCTGGGCCCCTGCCCAAGTGGATGGAGAATGTGCCTGAAAGGGAAGTTCTGTGCACGGGGCAGATGACATGAACCTGCAGTGTAGTGTGTGACCAAGGATTCTGGAGGGAAAGTCTCTGCGGGTAGGTGACGTAGTCACATGTTTTCTGGTACCATTAATGAGTGGACGTCTGAACAGGGCTTCATACATCAAAGTGTGAGCTCATTTCTCTTCACAGCAAACCCCACATCAGAATATCTTACAGATAGGGAAACTGAGGTACAGAGGGATACATCGATTCACATACATGCATATAACCATTACATTTTCAGCCTGGGATTTGAACCTAAATGTTTGGACAGTAACTATCTTGCTTTTAACTGTAGTCCTGGTCACTGTTCATGTAAAAATATTATCAATGTTGACATAAGGGTTGGGGCCAGAGGACTGAAATGAGTCAGGAAGGAAAATGAGGATCTGTGGGTGGGAGTTCCAGGTATAGCTGCAGAGTCTGTGCATTGTGCAAGGGTGAGGGAGGCTGGAACCCTCCCAGGCTCCTCTCAGCCAGCTGCTAGCTCTCGTGAGGCTGGGCATGCCCCGAGGAAGAGGAGCTTGTACCTTACCAGAGACAGTGGGCACCAGCAAGTCCTAGGCCACCAAGCTGTGCTCTCTCCACCAAGATCTTGGGTCCTTCATCAGCATGGTGCAAGCTTGCAGCAACTCTGCTCCAAGGGCAATCCCGGTGTGGCCCCTGTGCGGGGGTGGGGAAACAGGGTTGACACGGATGGCTCTCAAGTAGGGAAGGGACTTGGGCCATTTCTGGGGCCCTCAGAATTGAAAGGGACCCTGGGAAATTAGGAACACCCTCCCCAGCAAGGTTCCTGAAGCCCCATGTGCTTCACTGCACGTCCCCTGAGAGGATGCTTCCACCACACCAGACAGACGCTGCACGTGGGGACAGCTGGAATTGCTAAAGAGCGTTGCCATTTCTAATGAGTGATTGAACCAAAATCTGCTTCCTTGACGTTCTCACTTAACTCTTCTCTCACTTTCCTTGAAGCTTTCACAACTCACTGATCTAGATATTCTCTCCAGAGTACAGTGAGATGCCAGCTGTCTCTGTTATGGCTCTACAGCAAGTCAGGAGAAGATTGGGAAATGAGGAAAGACATGGCATAGCCTGAGCACCAAGGGTGCTCCCAGACCAGCATCCAGTGACATTGTTTACATGTGCTCCCCACCGGCCTCACACCAGGGGCATCCTCACCATGTTTTAGCCTTTGGCTACTTTAGCCCAAACACTTACGCATCTTGAATGTCTCCTGTTCAGAACCCATTAAAACATATCTTCCCTGAGCCCCACTTTCTCAGGGCCCTGCAAACCCAAGGAGCCAAAGCGCTCGCCTGAGGTCATCATGCTGCCTGGTTCCCCTGATAACAGATATCTACTCTCACTGTAGCCATTAAGTCCTCATGATGAAGAGAATTTGCAGGTGTTCCCAACACTCATGGAATGTGGGACGTAGGAGAGCCTTGTGGTGCCCTCAAATCATACCTGAGTGACAGACATCTCTTCTGTTGCCTATGCAAGTGGCTTTGATTACAGCAGGGAACCCTTGCCTTCTGTGCGGGATGCTCACATCAGATGAGTCCAGTGTCAGAGGGCACCCAGTGACTCCTATGCCCCAGGAACTCAACTGGCCATGTGCTAAAACCTAGGGAGCAGCTCGACCCAGACGATGCGTCGTTTCTGTTCCAGATGTGATGAGAGAGGTGAGATCCCAGGTCCTGTGGGTGTATGAGGGAGGGGTCAAGAGAGGCAGAGGAGCCTTCACGTGGTGGGAGGTGGGTATAGGCTTAGAAAATCCCATGACATGTGTGCTAGTAGCCAGGTGGCAGGTGTGAGTTTCAAGGAAACTCTGTTCTAAGTCACCACCAACACTGAGCTAGTGAATTCTGAACCATTGCTCCTAGGGAAGTCCAGGGGTAGTTTATAAGTCAGAGTTCTCCAGAGAAACAGAAACAACAAAGTGTGTGTGTGTGTGTGTGTGTGTGTGTGTGTAGAAAGAGATTTATTTTAAGGAATTGGCTCATGTGACTAAGGAGGTTGGCAAGTTGAGAACATTCAGGGAGGCTGGCAGAAGAGCCAGTTTGCCTGTCCAAGCCTGGCGTCTGTCTGCTGGAGAATCTCCTGTCCTGGGGCCTCTGTCTCCACTCTGGTCTTCAACTCACTTTAACTCACTTCTCTATTCTACTCTGGTCTTCAACTCACTGAATGAGGCCCACCCACATTATGGGGGGCAATCTTCTTTACTCAAAGTTCACTGATCTAAATATTAATTGCATCCAAAAACATCCTCACAGAAGCATCCAGAATAATGTTTGCCCAAATGTCTGAGTGTCTGGGCACCACAACTCAACCAAGTTGACAAAGAAAATTAGCCATTACAGGCTAGGTTTCTTTGAGCTTTGGGCCACAATATTTTCATCAACTGGCCAATATACAGCATTGCTTGATGTGTGCTTCTGATTAAAGATACCTTATTTAACATATATTGTTCATTCATTAACATTGAACTCATGGCCAGCAGTGCTGTAGTTCATGCCTGAATGTAGCTTCTCTGACATGTGTTTTCTCTCTAAGGGGCATCATGGCCTCCTTGTACTTAGGAATAATAGATACACATCAGATTGTGCCTGGGAGTCATTTTAACAGTGATGTCACCCACAGATGTAAAAAAAGTGGCATTAGCTAGATCTCAAGAAGACCCTTGTTCACAGTCTGAGAGCTAAGGCATTAAGCTGGGTAGCATCTTATTCTACCTCAGCCCAGAACCTGTGCTTCCTGTGACTCAGCTATTTTCCTGTTCTGTTCATGCCCACAAATGACTGCAAGTATATGCAAGGATTGATTTTAAGTTACAAGTGGATTTTAGGAAGCCGGTGATTTGTAAATACTGAATCTGAGGTTGTGAGGATCTGTGTCTACACGCCATGCCCTGGTGAACAGCCTGGTGGTAGCTGTGGTGACGACAGCTGAGAATCTTCCACTGGAAGAGGCGTGAGGCTGTAGGACGTCCACAGTGGGCCTGAACTGTGGGGTCCAACCTTTTGAGTACAGACAATGGAAGTGATTGGAGAGGTCTGCGAGTGAGTGGTGATCACAGCTCCATTTTGTGAATGTGCTGTCATATAATGATGGATTGAAGGAGGAGACCCTGGGGCCGGGGGATGGTCTGAGGGCTTCCCAGGAGGCAAGTAAGAGGTGACACCCTAAATGTGGCAGCGACACGAAATGAGGAGAGGGACCAGGTTTTGGAAGGGCAGAATGGCAAGGCCAAGTGAGGCGAGTGAGGGTGGAGCAAGGGTTTGGAGCCTGTCAGGTTTACGACTGCATTCCCTGGCGAGACCTGTTTCTAACCTTTCAGCTGTTGCTCTCCACATACTCCTTCTAACCCTCAGGCAACACCCATGCTTTTCTCCTCCTTCCTCTGTCTCTCGGGAACCTCCTCAATCCCACAGCTCTCCTCTGTGGAGGGTGGTGTGTGTCTGCCCACCTCCCTCCCACCCTCCCTGTCTGAGTGGCTCCAGGCTTCTCTTCTCAGCGTCTCTAAGTCCGAAGGCCGCCTTTATAGAGTCGTCCTCCTTCTAGCCACTGGGTACTGTTCTCCTCAGCCCTGCCACTCTTACACCCTGTGACTGTCACAGTTTCTCATGTGGGGGCAAGATGAGGAGGATGGGAGGTCCTGCAAGAAAATGGCCCCTTCCAGAGACTCAGCACGAGGAGGGAGGTGTCCAGGAGGTGTCCAGGAGATGTCCTGGCCGCTGCCACCCTGTTCCCCGCTCCCCTGTGAGTGTGGGCTGTGCCGTATCTTAGAATGGATGGTTCCCCCATGACAGTGACTGGCATGGGAGGATCCATCTACCCCTAATTTCTATTTGTCATTGTCAGATGCACCCGATGAGATGCCACCTTTGTCAAGTCGGGTTGGGCTTGAGTGTGGAGTCATTTAAGATTCTGAGCCCAGTGGAACTCCAGCCGTGATGTATACTGTAAGTAATGAATTATCTGTGACTAATTACAATTAACTAGGTCTCTTTCTTCCCTAGGCACTTGATATAAATATTTACAAGAAATTCTGATCTGATGCTCACTGTCCAAATTAATATTGCTTCATCGGAAAATACATGAGTGTTTTCATCCAAAATCAGCTTTTGTTTTGAGTCCAATCAGCATCTCATGTGACAAAGCCTAAGGAGGAAGAGGCTGTGCGGTGATGTGTAACATGGCTTGTTCATCACTATGCAACTGAATGACACCCTGAGTCAAGGTTGCTGGCCTCTGGGCCACCTCCTACTCCACCCTGTCCACTCCTCAGGGATGGTCTTTGGTAGATCTCAGGCGTTTGGACCTGGATGCTGAGTGGTGTCCTGCCCCTGCTGTACTCACCATCCAGAGAGGAAACTCTCTGCAAAGCACAAAAGAGTACTGGGGGTGAAAAGAGATGGTTATCACCCCTGAGGGAGTAGACGACTCAGCAGTCTCTGTGGGCCCAAAGACACCCCTCATGGATGGCATCGTGTTCTAGAACCGTGATGCGTCTGGTCGACTTGATGGGCAGACATAGATGGGGCTCTTTGATGGATCCATTCTTGTTTTTGATGTGAGAGTTATTTTTCTTTGATCCTGTTCAGTAAAATGCATAAACTTAATTGTGAGCATTTATTCTTGTTGTTCCGAAGATGATTACTTGCAACTAGTAAGTGTGTGCCATGTCCAGATGGCTGCACTTCTGAGAGGTTCTGCAGATGAGGGGGTGTCACTGTGTGAGTCAGCACCACACTCAGGCGCCCCCAAATGTGGTGCTTTATGTCTGCTCTGTGGGTCTCCTTCCTGTCTACCACCTGACCGAGTCAGCTTTCCCTGTGGGCTGTTTCATCATGGCAAAGAGCTTACCAGCACGGATTTAGTTACCATTTGGGGTTTGGGGCAGGTTTTTCATCTCTGCTCCAGGCTGGGGTCATCCCTATGCACTGTTCTCAGGGTGGAGCCCTGAGCAAGAGGCCCAGCTAGGCTTTTGCTTGGAGGCAGCCCAGAGTGTATTTGCTCACATCCCATCTGACAAAGCATGGTTACTACCCAACCCAGAGTCAACAAGGCAGAGAAGATATGCTTCCCGTGGAGAAGGAAAGTGTGAGTGAAATTTGCTAAATAAGTATGTTCTACCTCTCCAACTCTTCTAAATTTTATTTTAGGTAGAAAAAGTCAGAGGCTATGAACAATGCCCATGATCACATAGGAAAATCTTGGGACTGCAAATGTCTCCTAGTATGGAGAAAAATCTTCATGATTCTTAAAAGATGAGTGTTTCTGAGTAACCGTGACTCCAGCAAAGCATATGCTTACAGTTTGTTCTAATTTGGTTAAAAACAAAACAAAACAACAAACAAACAAACAAAAAACGCCAGGATGTTCATAGTTATTGGAAGATAGGAAAAGAATGAGTGATTTCCAGGTAACAAACATGGCAGACCCCTTGCTTGCCTGCTGTGGGTCATTCTCTCTCTGAGTTCTTCTTGGTCAAATAAAGAACAGGATGGCAGAAAGGAAAATCAAATACCTGCCTCTTCAGGGCAGACTGTGGGTCCCAGGCCTGGTTACGTAGGTGCATGGGACCTGTTGGTACCATTGCCCAGGAAGCCCTGGCTACCCCATGTCATTGTGCTGGCTTTCATCAACGTTGAACTGAGGGTGGTGATCTGGTTGGGAAGAAGTCCTTGGCCCTATCTACTTGAGAATTCTTCAGTGGACAGTCATTATGCTTAAAGGGTGACTTTAGCAATTACAAAGCCAGGAGCTTTCCTGGTATCTTGGCAGTAAAGTTCACCACAGCTCTCTGTAACTCTGCCAGGATCCAGCAAAGCTTCAGTTACAACATGGCCTGTGTCTGTTACAAATCCTTTCTTTTCTTCTTTTTGCCATGGAAAGGCTCCTGTGGGGATGCCACCCTATCCTCAGGCCTCCTGAGTGTGGCTTCTGCAGCGGCCTTGGCATCTGCAGACTCACTCAGCTGTGAGGGAAGAAGATGAAACTCTGTGGTGTCCACTCTCATGCTCAGCAATAGATTTTGTGGCTACAAAGTGGACGTGGTGAGTGCCAGTTCGTTATTGGTGCTGTATTTTTGTGCAGTTCACCACATATAGGAAGCTAGAATTGGGAAGTTATTTTGAGGTATGTCAGCTTCTGACCTGGAACAGGCACTGGAAGGCTGACCTTGGCCCATGTGCATGAGTGGTGCTGGTGTGGAATTAGGAGGACCCTCGAAGAGATAACATACTCTGTTCACAAATAGGATAGCAGCAATCCTCTGCTTCTTCAAACACCGTGAAAACCCAGTGAGGCGATGGGTATTGTAAGGGAGCTACAACTCCCCTCCCCCCTCCCTACTCCTTCCCTGCTTGCTTAAGCGATGTCTTGTTTCTGCTGCCAACACCTGTGTCCTCAATGTTCCATGACCACCAGTACCAGCCTGCTTCCTCAAGGCCACGTCTAGGGGCTACGTAACCACCGACACCTACTTCCTCAGGACTACGTGTACTGTGTGATCACTTGACCCAGCTATGTGGTCTAAGAGGGACACACCAAAGAACAGGCCAGGCTTTCTTTCCTTTCCTCTAATAAATTTTCTTTAACTACTTGGCTCGTTCTTTCTCTGCACTTGCCTTATAGTTATGAAACAAAAGGATTACTCATGGCCAGCTGTACTGACAAGGGCATCCCAGACAGAGCAGTTTTCATAAACAGGGAGCCCTACTTAGTATTTCCAACAGGAGATGAATGCTTAATTCCTGCTTTCCCTTCCACCCCAGCTGGAAAAAAACTCCTTTCATACAGCAGAACACTCTTCAATAAAGCTGCCAGATGCTTTTAAAACTATGCCTTATTTGAGGAACCTTATTAAAGACAATAAAGGATGGGGAAATACAGAAAACTGGGTCTATGGCCTGAAGGAAATGTGATGGAAGCCAGTGCCATGACTGACATGCTTGACCAATCCTCTCTCTTGGATAGTGAGCCTCAGCCCAAGTCACGGCTGGGTCATCACAGAGCCCACACACGTAGTCCACAGAGACTTCCCTCTGCTCCATTTCATTACATTGTGGAGCCAGTTCTTGGCTTGTTTCTGGTGTTGATAAGAGCATCTGAATATCCACTCGAAGGCCCAATTAAAAATAACTGGGAGCACAATGCCTTTGAGATGGAGGCCGGGCTGGAACAGAGCCTCCTGATTTTCTGACAGTTGGATGCCACGCTGGCTCCAAATTCTGATGGTGGGATGGGCAAGGCCCACGGTTTGTGCATTTCTCACTGAAGCCCTGCAGGGAGTACGTTTCTTTCCTGACAGGCTTGTTCAGCAGATGCTTCCGGCTCATGGATCCTGACATGAATGTCAGACGGTGCATTCCCATTCCTGCTCACACCCACTGGAACACACAGGGCTTCTAACTGAGGGGGTTGGCTGTTACTGGATTCTTCATCTTCTTGAATGCAAAGCTGCTTTATTGCTCATGGATTTGTTAACATTTACTGAACAGCTACTGTGTGTCAGGCACATGCTAGGGCAGAGGGAAGATATGGAGAGCAGGACAAGGTCCATGTGCTTGGGAAGATGGTTGAATGTAGGGCATGTCATGCTGTGGCATGTAGTGCAACAGCCACTTGGCACAACCAAGTGAGGCACAACCTAACTGTTCTCTGGTGTGAAGGATGGGTGGTCTTATCAGGAGGTGATGCTGCAGCTGGTTCTAGAAGCCTGAGTCGTACAGAAGAAATAGAGCATCTTTGCAATATCCTGAGGCCTGAGTTGAATGCTCCAAGTCAGGGGAGAGGAAGCCCCGAGGGCTGCTTTTTCAGCAGGAGTAAGTGTTTGGCTAGAAATGCAAGGACTGTTGCATTGGGTCCCAGTGAGAAGAGAGAGGTAAGGCTGGGAAAACTCCTCAGGAGGGTCCATGGGTGGGGCTGAGCACTGCATAAGGTGGAGAGGAGGCCTCTTTGAACACAAGGAAGAGAGGAGCTGGGGGAGAGAAAATGGCTTTTCCAAGTGCAGGAAGAACCTCTTGGCACCAAAGCTGGGGAAGGGAAAGGTTCTTGCCAGCCATGCTCCTGGGGACGCTGCATTTCCTTCCTCAAGTGCCGCAAGACAAATGTTTCCTCTGCTGGCTGAGAACGAAGAGGCAAAGTGCCTTCTGAAAACCAGTCATCGCCACTGGCTCCTTGATACAGCACCTCTCTGTGTTATTTTAATTCATCCCAAGTACGTTTTAGGATACCTGTCTTGATGCGGAAGCCTTTCCCACCTGTGAGTGCCACGAAGGAGCTCAGCGTGGTCAGTAATGTCAGGTCCAAGGCCAAACGTGAAGTTTTGGTGGATTACATTCAGACCAGAAGCTTCTTGTTCATTCATTGCTTCCGCAGGGGCGTGCTAGTCCAGGTGCGTGATAACTTGATGACAGCCCTAAAGAAGGTGTCGGTGAAAAGAGCCTTTTTTTTTCCCTGCAGGGACCATCAGCAAGAGGCCCTGTGTGTTTTCATCAGATTTGGGTTTTGGCTTTGAACCGCTTCCACGGCACATTTTCCTCAGACATCTGCAAACCGAAGGGAGTGTTTCTCATTAACTGGCAGTGGATAGACATGCTCTTCTGGAGGCGAAACTGACAGCAAATTCCAAGTGAGTCTATTTAATTCCTGAAGTCAGTCACCATGAAACCGTGAGTGCCTACTGTGTGCCTGTCCTGATTCTCTGGCCCGAAGTGGTATTTCTCATTCTCCTCTCAATGCAGCTCCTGGAAGTGCCCTGCTCTGCATGCTGCTGGTTCTGCCCTGAGTTCATTCTTTTCTTGTGGATCATGAGCTCCTCCATACGCTCACGGCACTCAGGGGTCGCTGTGCTTTCCATAGAGTAGACGTTCAGTCACCACTCACAGGAGTATCTTATAAGATCTTCCCCTTTTTCATTTATTTCTGATGTTAAAAAAATGAGGTGGAAAACTGGTTCATGGTGTCGTTGACAGAAAATATGTTATCTGCCATGTTCAGATAGGCCATCCTCCAGTTATTTAAGCTATAAGATTCTATCGCCTAAATAAGGTCATTGCCGTTGAGGAGATTGCGTGGGCAGCTCAGGTCAGCAGAGTGCGGCTGCCCAGAAACCCTACGTGCTATCACGGGAGGATGGGAGGCTGATAAGTTACCCCATTAGGAAAGAGAATTGCTCACTGGAACTCCCACAAATGGAATTTGGAAAACAGATTACAGCCCAGGTCATCCTTTGGGGCCTCAGTGGAAGCCTGCTGGGCCACCTCCCTGTGGCTTCCTGCTCCATGTGGTGTGGTGGACTTTCAGTTTATCAGAGACAAAATCTGCCCGGGTGTGATAGCTTTGATGCTGGCTGGCAGGTCCAAGGATCCCTGTGGCTCAGGCAATTGCCTTTCTTCTGAGGTTACAAGCTTTGTCTTTCTAATTTAAAGTGTAAGGATAGCAGCAATAAGGCCAGGCAGGCATGCTCCCCCTGCCTTCTGCAATGTGTCCTCAAGCCTCCTAACTCAGAGGAATTAAGTGGTCATGGCATTTTTCTTTTTGCCTCTTGGCAGTTAGGTTACAAGAACCATGCAATGAGAGAAACTGTCTCGCATTTGCCCTATGTGGTCTTTTGACTCATTTCATTTTCAGTCCTGTCTTAGAATTGGGCACACGCTTGGTATACCCATGTCTCCATTTTCTGCACCTGAGAAATCTGAGATTCAGAGGCAAAATGAGTTGGGCTTCACCAAGGGCCATCAATGGTCCCATTGCCCCCTTGGGTAAATAATGCCATCTTGAATCTGAACATCAGTTACATATTTTCAAGAGCTCATTATGTGCACTGTACAATTTTCTTTTGAAAAGAAGCTTAGCTTTAGTATTTTTTGTTTGTTTTCAAATCCTCTTAGAAAGGAAATCTTCCCTGACCCTCTACCATGTGAGTTTTAATTCTCTCTGCTGTGCATTTCCCTGACCACACTTATCACTTATCAAACGTCAGTGTGGCGTTTGCTGAGCTGACTGTCTCTTGCTGGAGTCCAGGCTCTGTGAGGGCTGCCGCATCGACTGGCTTTGTGCCCAGCCAGAGTGTGAGTTCCACAGATGGATGAAGGCTGGATGTGTTAAGCCAGAGAACTCCACGGCAGAGCCAGACTGACCTTCCCAACTCAAACCTCAGCTTTGCCACCTACCTACTGAATTCTGACTGTGCATAGGTTACCTAATTTAATCTCACCATCCTCATCTAAAAAATGGAGATCACAGTTCCTACCTGGCTGGGTTGTCATGGAGATCAACTTTTTTTTTCGCCTGCTAATCCCAGTGCCTGGGGCTGGACACAGGCCCTTCCTCAGTACTGAGCAGCATCCAGGGACATCTTCTGTGTCTGTGCCAGAGCCAGGATAGGAATGCAGAGCTCAGGGTCTGCTGTTTACATCCAGCACACAGAATCCCTGATGCCACCCTTTCTCATGAAGGGGTCTAATTATTGGTGATCCTACAATGGAATTAGGGTGCACAGTTAGAAGCTTGGTTGACTGTAATTCAATGGGCATTCTGAGAAATGGAATGTTTGGAAGGTCTGAGGGTTGACAGGAAAAGAAAAAAGAAGCATTTCCTCAGCATTATTGAAACTCTTTATAAATACATACAATTACAGAATAGCTCACCTAAAGTAGGTGCTCATTGTATGGCAGGCTAAATGTTGTGGTAGCAGCATTTAATTTAGTCTTCATGATATTTCTTCTTTTGATTTTGGACAAGAAAACTGTAACGTAAGGGGATTAAGTAGGTTGTGTGACATCACATGTGACGGAACCCGGAATTCAACCTAAACTTGTCTGATCCTAGTGTCCCACCCTCTTACCTTTCTGCCTTATAGACTATTTAGAAAGCACATGGGAACTACTTGCATTTTTTAGGGCTTTATTTTGTTTCCATATTTTTCTATTTAATCTATTGTAACTCAACTTTAGGTATGAAATAAATAAAATTGTACTTTGACCTCTTTGGCTTTAGATAATTCTCTCGAAGCAGTTGTTGAATAAATCCATTATTGACCAGTTGTTTTATAGTTCTTTAGTTCTCATCGCATGAAATTACTAATTCTACTAGATTTCAAATTCCTAATCCCAAATTCCTAGTTCTAACATTTTTTCTTCCTCTGACTTTGGTACATCATTGCTTCTCATGAGTTTCTCTTCCCTTAGTAGAGACACATCCCTCTTCCCATCTTAATCAAAGGTCATAAGTGGGTGGCTTGTGTGTGAAATATCATGGATCAAGCCCACTTGTGCAGCGCTGGCTCTGTCTCCGTGTTCCCATCTACACAGCACACAACTGTTGAATTGTGACACTTCAGCACAGATGATGACTTCATGTGAAAGGAACATCATCACTGTGTGGCATATGCCATGCCACGCCAAGGCCACCCAGTGCACACCCTGAGTCTACCTAGGAGCAGGGCCCAACCTGGAGCCAAGCTGTGTTGGCCCCAGGCTGAGCTGCCAGGCCATGCTGCCTTACACTTGGTACCTAGTATTTACTCCTGAAAACCCATGAATGGCTCTCAGGCTCCAGCAGACCTATACTTCGCACTCCCGCAAAAAAACAAGCTTTCTTTCTTTGATGCTTCCTCAGCATCTTTAGAGCTGTGCAAATTGAAAACTTTCTGTCTCCCTCAAATTAAAATGCATCCACCATTTTGTGACCACCTCCCCGCAGTGTTCCCAGTCATCGGTTTTTCTCCTTCACCCCATCTGTCCTTGATCTAAACTGTTGTCTTCTGACCTGAGCTCTCTCCCCAGGGACCACTTAACACTCTTTTCTTTCTAACCTTGTCTTCCCACCAGGAAGCTTCTCAAAAGCATAAACTAGGTGATGTTGCTTTTCTGCTGAAAGCATTTCGAGACTCTAATTTTACCTTAAATAAGACCTAAAGTCTTCTTCCTGACTTATAAAGTTCCAGGTCATTTTCCTGTCCTTCAAGCATACAGGACTTCTCCCAGGCCCTCCACTGGCGATCACCTGTGGTTCAGATCTTGGTCCATGAGAGAGCCTCCTCTACATGCCCTCTTGCCATCTTCTATAATCCCCAAAGCATCCACAAATGGTGGCTGTGAGTCTGCCATGTTGCCTGTGCCCCTGGACCATACCACATTCCACTTTCAGCCCTTGCTGTCTTCTTCACCCCTGCAGCCTCAGCAGCTGGAATTGTGCCTGGTGCCTTCTGTGTGGTCAAACATATCAGGTGGAAATGTGAATGAGCACTGGGTTTTGTGCATAACTTTGCCCCATCTGTAATGAAAGAAAACTCCAATATGGTCCAGACACAGGTGGGGATCATTTGTTTTCACCTCCTTCATGTGTTTGTGTCTGCAAGTGCCTTCCCCACAGCTGGGCTGCCCTGAGGAGCTGCAGGGGAGGAGGCACCCAGGCCAGAGGAGCTGGTCTGCTCAGCTGAGTGACAGTCTCCTCGCTTCCCTGTCTATGCAGGACTGCAGAGAATTCACTGGGGCTTTGCTTGTGGCTGGGAAATTCCCCCCTGCCCCAGCATCTTTCAGGAAGTGATCTTGTGGGCCAGAATTTGATTCAGTGGTTCTCTCCTTTCTAGAACAGAAGCATGGATAGTTGTGTCTGTAAAAATGAAAATAACATTGTGGATTCAAGAATGCACCTCCCCCGTGCAACCTGGATTGGCCTGACATATTCTGGTCATGTTCTGTAGGTTTCTGAGAAATGCTAATAAAATTAAATGAGTTCACCTTGGCTCCCAAGTAACTTTGAGTTCCCCACACTGAATAATTGCATCTGATCTTCTGATGACCATAGAGATTTAGAAATGTAGTTACATCAGAACCTGAGGTCTCCCTTACTGGCAAAATATCACTAAAACATTTTGCTTGTTTGGGTCTGCTCTGTCAATGCCACAGTAATGAGGAAAGTACTCCACTAGACTCACTGTGAAATCTTCACCCCATACAATCCTTTCCCTGTGAATACACTCCACCTAATCATAACTCCCTTCTCTTAATCTCCTTTCTATTCCGCAAGAGTCTGTGATGTGTGAGGCACCACGTTGGAAGGTATAGAAGATCCAGGAGCGGGAAGATGAGCAAAACTAAGAAATCCAAATGTGATTTGTGGCATGAGAGAGGGTCAGATGGTGCCTAGCAGTCCTAGAAGAGGAATATATGAGTTTTGCCTGGGAAGGGGTGGGCTTGGGATGGTGCCATGTACAGAGGGAATAAAGATAATTCAAAATTGAGGACAGAAAGAGTATGGGATGAGGGCAAAGGTGTTAGAACATCCAGGGTATATAAAGAAGTCTGAGTCATCCAGTTGGGACAGGCCATAGCATATGGGAAGGGGACAGAAAGCATGTAGGAGCCAAGAGTGAGACAGCAGAAAGTCTCAAATGCTCCTGCAACTATTTTGTGTTTGCTTTTGCTCTGTCTAGATAGGTGATAAAGGTGATGATAAAGCTAACATTTACTGGGGGCTTATTCTTTAAAGTACTTTGGATGTGTCAACCCATTTAATGCCTCCTTGGTAGGCGAGAGAGCAGATACAGAAACTCGGTCCCTTGCCCAAGGTCACATGGTGAATGAGAACGTGGAACTGGAAGCCTGTCTTTAGGGCCTGCTCCCATAGTTGCTCTTCCAATAGAGCCGTGCGAGTCATCCACCTGTCTATCCCCATTCTGTCATTATTCGTTCATTAATTTCCTCAAAGGCCTGGCTGCTCACTCACTCTGTGACAGGTGCTGTGATAGGGTCAACTTTAGGACTGACAGGGATGAGGAGATACCGGTGGCACAGAGAGCCCTGGGCGGCCTTGCTGCCGTCCTGGAGAGGGTGAGGAGCTGAGGGCCTTGTAGCTCGAGTCAGCAGAGATTCAAAACAGATCAGTTGAGAGAAGCAAGGGAAGGGGGACACACGGTCTTAAGGTTTGAGATGAGACCTCTCTGTCCCCCTTGGGACCCCTGTGGTAGATCGCCTCCTGCTCACCACAGCCTCTGCATGCACCCACCCAGGCATGGCACCTTCCCCCAGAATCCAGCATGGCTGTGACTCCTCAGAGGCCCGCTCAGGTGCAGAGATGAGAGCCTTTGGAGCTCACACCCTATGCCTTGTAGCATAGAGCCTCACCTGTGTAAAGAAACAGGAGCCCATCCCTGGGCTTCTGAGAAACCCAAGGGTGCTTCGCTCTCTAGGACCCCTGGTTAGTTTGGTTGAAGCTGTCCCACAAGCACACTTGTCCAGGTCACCCTGCATTTGGCTTATTCCACTGCATCTTAAGTGTTCTGCTTCTGCAAAGATTTTCTCTGGAAGCACTTCCCTTGTGGGTCACTTGAACACAAATTCTTCCTTCAGAGACAGCTTCTGGACAACCCAACCTAAGAAAGTCTCTCGTGGGCGCATAGAAGCTGCTCAGAAAATATTGGATGAATGAATAAATGAAGGAATGAACACATGGTATGTTTCTTTTTGTTGAAAACACCATCCATGGGGTGGAGGCAGGTGTACCATTGCTGCTTACACATTCCCTTCTGAGTATGAGCAGAGGGTTTAGCACACAGCTTCAAAGAGACACTTCCAGACCACCATCCCACCAGCTGGCCCCAGATAAAAGGGGCGGGGGCTTCAGGATGCATGTAGGTGTATAAATGCTATATCTTGTATTACCCCCTCAGATAGTCCCAATATTGAAACTTTTTATATGAAGTCTTTGATAAGCATTGTATTAAATATATATACTTTTTAGATCAACTCTCCCTCAAGCTTATTTGGCCATGGAGTTCTTTTTTTATATAACCATCCAGTTTTCATCTTCAGTGACTTTCCACATAAAATGTTCCACAAAAACTTGTTCAGAGACACACTCTACTGGTGTAGGCAGAAACTGGGTATGGTGAGTGATGCTGGGTTGGACTCTCCATGCCTGGGAACTGTGGGAAACTCAGGAGTCCTTCCAGAGCACCACTGCAGTGGCACGCCAAGCATTCTCTGAAAGTAAAGCCATTTTTAGCAAGAGAATTATGACAAATCTATTTTCCATTAAACAAGTGAACTGTGTAATTGTTACAGATTATAATTTTTTTCAACAGGACAGGGCATAGCTGGAAATTAAGCAGATTCTATGAACAACCAAACCTAATGAATCTTGCAAAGATTGAGCCATAAGTGGGAACGTCTGGAATTGTAGCAGATTGCGTGTCAGTGAGTGAACTGTGTTCGATAATAATTATGTAATCGCGGGTAGAATGCGGTACAGAGAAGTAACCAGGCCTCTGTGTCAAGTGTGGCTGTCACTCATGAGCTATGTGCATGGCACCTGCCGGGCTATGACAGAGACGAGGGTGGGTCTAAGGTGCCAGTGATCAGAACCCTGAGGCCACCACTGGGGAAACACCAGTACCAGATCCAAGTCACCCAGAAGGAGGCAGCACACGTGTAAACCCTGTTAATGGGCGGAAGGCAGCTCCCATGTCCAATGTCACTGACAATGAAAATGATTCTTCCTCAAGTCTGTGGTTCTTCCTCAAGGAAGATGCAAAGAGAAAGGGCAACTTGGGGTGCACCAACCGATGTGCCTCTGACTCCACAAGCATATATGTGACAGTGCTCCATCCAGGCGAGGCACAGGGCAGTGCTCCTGGGAGACACTGAGATTAATACAACAGGTGTTGTTCTTAGAGAGTTCCAATCCAGTGGAGAAGCAGGCATGTGATGACAGCCACTGGGACTGTCATGGGCAATGGTTTGAAATAGCTTTGCCGTGGCATAGGGTAGGCACTGAATGAATGCCGCTGAGTTGGTGGCTGCTCTGTGGGTGGGCTGCAGTCATTGGGAGTGGGTACTACCTCCAGCTCTTGCCTTTCTTATAGTTGTTCATTCCTGAGTTCAGCAAACCCTTGGTAGATACTTGCCATTCTCTCTCAAGTGTAGCAGTAAAGAAAAGAGTGAATGTGAACTATGATGGAGAATTTCTCCTAAGAGAGAACACGGTCCTCAAAGGAAAGCTACATGTTTCTTAATGCAACAGGGAAGTTGGGTGGCTTCTCTGTTGGAAATGGCCTCAGGGTGTGTGACAGCTCAGCAGGGCACCTGGTCCCTCTCAGAGTCATGGAAGATTTCTGGGGATAGTGGACACTCAGGGTGGGATGGCTGGGGGTCGTTGGCCAGCAAAGATAGGGAGGTAGGGGAAAGGCAAAGGGAGGGGATGTCCCAAGATGAGGCTGCTTGTGCTGGCAGGACGGACTGGGGCCTGAATCTCTCATGACCAGGACATGACCATCAGGGTGGAAGAGCATGAGATGATACTCCAGGAGGACAGGAGGAGTCAGTTCAAGGATGGTGCTGCAAGGTCTCAGCTTATCCAGGATGCAACAGAAAAGGCACTGATGTTTGACTAACAAGAGACAAGCTGGGGAGGCTACAGTTTTAGCAGCCTCCCAGGCTGCCACGTTGAGAGTGGGGCTAAGCAGGGGTGAGACTGGAAGTGAGGAGACTATAGTAGCTATTGAGATGGTCTACTTGGAAATGACAGGCTTCTGAACTAGGGCATGATGGTTGACTTACGAAGATGAAGAAGGAGTAAAGACATACTTGGGGAGTAAAATCAGCTGGACTCAAGACCTATTCCATGTGCTGAGGAATGGATGGCACGGGCAGAGAGGAAGCAGAACACTCACTGGCTCCAGGCTTGGGCTTGGGTGGTGATGGGAAAAGGTGTTTTGTGAGAAGGTGATGGGTTGGGTTTCTGGACATGAAATTTAAAGTCCTGTGTAACACTCATCTGGCCCTGTCTAACAAGCCATGAACAGGCTTCTTAAAATGTGATGGCAGACACCGGGCTCGGTGGCTCAGCCTGTAATCCCGCGCCTTTGGGAGGCTGAGGTGAGTGAATTGCCTGAGCCCGTGAGTTCGAGAACCGCCTGGGCAAGCAAGACCTCATCTCTACAATAAATCAAAAATTAGCCGGGCGCGGTAGCGTGCGCCTGTAGTTCCAGCTACTTGGAAGGCTGAAGCGGAAGGATCGCCAGAGCCCAGCAGGTCGAGGCTGCGGTGGCCGGGAGCGGCCACTGTACTCCAGTCTGGGCGACAGAGTGAGACTCCAACTCAAAAAAAAAATGTGATGGCAGAGTTCAGGACCATCTCTAGATCCAGGAGTTATTACAGGGAGTTTAGGGCTATCTCTAGATCCAGAAGTCATTAGGGGGGGTACAGGTCTATCTCTAGACTAGATCTGGGAGTCGTTGGGTAGAGTTCAGGGCCATCTCTAGATCTGGGAGTCATTGAGGGGAGTTCAGGGCCATCTCCAGATATGGGAGTCAAAAGAGGGAGTTCAGGGCCATTTCTAGATGTGGGAGTCATCAGAGGGAATTCAGGGCCATCTCTAGATCTGGGAGTCACTGGGGAGAGTTCAAGGCCATCTCTAGATCTGGAAGTCATGGGGGGAGTTCAGGGCCATCTCTAGATATGGGAGTCGGCAGAGGGAGTTCAGGGCCATTGCTAGATCTGGGAATCACTGAGTGAAGTGCGGGGCCATCCCTAGATCTGGGAATCCTTGGGCAGAGTTCAAGGCCATCCCCTGATCCAGGAGTCATCAGGGGAATTCAGGACCATCTTTAGATCTAGGAGTCATTGAGGGGAGTGCAGAGCCATCTCTAGGTCTGAGAATCATTGGGCAGAGTCCAGGGTCATCTCTAGATCTGGAAGTCATCATGTGGAGTTCAGGGTCATCTCTGGATCTGGGAGTCTTTGGGCAGAGTTCAGGGCCATCTCTAGATCTGGGAATTATCAAGTGGAGTTCAGGGCCATCTCTAGATCTGGGAGTCAGTGTGAGGAGCTCAGGGCCATCTCTAGATCCAAGGTTCATTGGGGGGAGTGCAGGGCCATCTCTAGATCTGAGAGTCACTGAACAAAGTTCAGGGTTATCTCTTTATCAGGGAGTCATCAGGCAGAGTTCAGGACTATTTCTAGATCTAAGAATAATCAGACCAGTTGGAAAGTTTAAATACAAGCACTTGCTGGACAAATTCTCCTAAGGTGAGAAATGCAGTGGTCTGAGGACAAAGCAATGGAGCCATGGAAGGGGAAAAGAAGAATCCATGACCAGGACTAAGATACAATCATCAGAATTGGGGAGGTGGGCCAGGGAGCAGTCTTGCCACAGAGATCATGGAGCATGGGACAGAGAGGGCTGCCAACCTCCCGTAACTCTGGTGCCTAGGGTCATCACAGCCTTGTCAGATCATGGCAGGGATGCTGGGTCTTTGAGGACCAGTTAGTCTCCTTGTTTGCCCTCTGTTTCATGGCCCCAAATACACACCTTTGTGGTTTTTTGTCATTGAGCCTTATTTTCAACCCAGTAACATCATTAATGTTATTTTTCCCAGGACCAGGGAGGGTTGGCTTTTCTGGATGATCATTTTCTACTAGGACTCTCAGCTGGAGGACTTGACAAGATGGGCAGGAGGCTCATCCTGCCATGTCCCAAGTGTCCTATGTATCTCTTGCATGTCAGGCACTGTGCTAAGCATGCTGCACACATGATGTCAGGTGAGATTACTCCTTTCTAGAAAACTCAAGTGATGGCAGAGGCCATGCACACAGGGGTTTGCTCAGTCCCAATGCCCACATTCTGCCTCCACGGCCTCTCCCCACTCTAGTGTAGCCATAAGCCTGAGTGATACTGTGAACTACACATTGCTGTCAGCTCTCCATACTACTCATTAAATATTGGATGACCAACTGCCTGAGTCCATGAACCAAGGAGTATATGACCTTGGATCTGGAAAACATGACTTTTTCCCAGCAGCGTTTCTGAACTATTGAGAGGACTCAATTTTATAATAGTAGCTCCCACTGGTGGAAGCCTCTATAATCTGCAAAGTGCTGTCACTAAGGGGGCCGGGACCCTCTGTGCTGCTGATGGCAGAGAGCTAATACGAGATGGTGGCAGAGAGGCTGAGTGGCTTTCTTCAGGTCACCTTGTTAGTTGGTGACCAACAGGGACTTGAACCCAGGTCTCCGCCCCAAAGTCTGGTGGTCTGTTCTCCACACAGCTAAAGGCAAAGCTGAGGAGGGTAAGACCATCAGGAACAGTGGGCTCTGGGCTGTCCTGGCCTGGATGGCGGTGCTCACAGGCAGACTCCAGTTTCCAAGATGCTTTTTTGGGGGTTTTCTGTTTACAGTTAACTCCTTTGTGAGCATTCAGCCAGATGGCATCCATGCACACTCAAATATCCACCAGAAAATCACTCCTTCAGATTAATTAGTTTCCATTTATATGCCTCACCTCACACAGCTTTAAATGTATTCTTTGAGCTTATGATTCTGGTCTTCAAAGCCTGCCCATCTTCCTGTCTTTTTTCTGCCTTTTATTCCTGTAATATTTCCTGGAACAAAACCTGGATACCCCAACAGGGGCATGTTTGGACATTCTCAGAGCCTAGTTTCTCTATGTTCAATCTCAGAAATAGCTTTCATGAAAGAAAGTAACATTCATTTCTCCTGGGCATCCTTGGGCCCCAGAGTTCACTTTGATATCATGCAGGCCTATTTTAATGGATATAAAGCTTTTGTAGTTTAAGAGAACAATAATTATCAAGGAGAAAAAAGAGGGTTTTGCAAACATTGCAATACTAAGTACATTGCCCTGATCTTGTCTCACAAGCCCAGGAAGTAGGTAAGTAGTATATTTGATCATTTATTTATTTTATCCTGATGCATTTATGGATCTCCTGCTATGTGATGTACATGTGTTTCTGATGTATGAGGCCTGTGTCTTGTTCTCAGGAATCTCACAGTCCTGTATCAGAGTAACACCCAAAAGAGGAGCTAAATCTGTTGCTAAGTCCTGTAGGTACAAGGTAGAAAGTAGGTTCAAGATGCTTTGGGAGGACAAAGGAATGGGTCTGGGGTAATCGGAGAAGGACTTTGAAGTTCATGCTTCACCATGAAAGTGGACAAGATCAGAAATAAAAAAAGGAAGAGAGAGAATTTCTAGTAGAGGAAACTTTAAGTGGTAAGGTAATAAGATATGAAACAACATACTGGAAGGACTCCAGGCATTCATTATTGTTGAACTATAACATGTAAGGGCCCAGGAGCAACAGATAGCTTAGGATCCTGGAAGGTAGCTCTGTAGAGAAAGGCAGGGCCAGATCATGACTTCCATGCATCATGACTGGTCCATGCATGATGTCTTCCATGTATGATGACTTTCATGCATCATAACTTCCATGCATCATGACTGGTCCATGTATCATAACTTCCATGCATAGTAACTGGTCTATACATCATGATAGGTCCATGTATTATGACTTCCATGCATCAACACTGGTCCAGTCATGATGACGTCTCAGCATGATGACTCCCATTCTCACTGGTGCATGCACCGTGACTTTCACACATCATGATTTCTGTGTACCATGGCTGGCCCATGCATCATGACTTCCATGCATCATGAGTGGTCCATGGATCATAACTGGTCCATGTATTGTGACTTCCAGTCACCATGACTTTTCCATACATCATGAATTTCATGCATCATGACTTCTATGTATCGTAACTGGCCCATACATCGGGACTGGTTCATGCATCATAAGTGGTCCACGTATGATGATTTCCATGGATCATGACAGACTCATTCATCATGACTGTTCCATGTGTCACAATTGGTCCACACATCTTGACTTTATTTACTGGTGATTATTTTGTTTGAATGTAAAAATAAATCCAACGAAAGAGTAATTTTAAGAATGACAAGTGGTCATTCCTTGCCCCCATCCCCTCCCCATCCCCACTTTCCCTTAAACAGTGATTACTAAGAAAAGTTTTCTGCATTAACCTAATTGAGGACACTACTTTTTTGTTACTCACAAATGCAGGCATGGTTTGTTCTGTGGCCTGCAAAATCAGTTTTTAAATTCTATTTTAGCTTTTGCCTGTCTCATTCCAAATCCCAAGCTCTTTCTCTTTCATATACTGTCTGGAGATCAGCCTTCTGGGCACTTCTTCCTCCATATCCAGACTGACTTCAGGGGCTGGACCTCCATTAGTCACCACCTCAAAGATACTTGTGAATCTGCTGCAAGTCCCATTTGAGAATATGATATATGCTTACACTGTCTGAACCAAACAGCCAACGTGTGTGAGTGAGCCCTCTTCTCAGACATTAGCTCTGATGATAGAGTGTCGATGCGATCAGCATCTTGGACATAACTGCCCTTATGGTCATTCAGCACCTAGGTAGGTGCTCTATCTGCTGTTACCAAGGTCAAGATTCTGCCAGGGTTCAAACTCTGGCTGACTCACTTCCTGGCTCTATGCTTCTGGGAAAGTTGCTTTTTCTCTCTCTTTGCGGTTAAAAAGATAAATGCCATATTTGATGAGTGTTGGCCTAAAGAGAGAGCACAAAGAAGAGAAGAGGTGCCAAGAGGCTGGGCTGAACTCTCCTGGAAGGAGTCTCAGAGACACACTAAATGGGCTGAGGAAGAAGGCTGGAGAGGGCCAGAGCTCTAGCACAGGGGCTTTAGGAAGGATTACGCACCCACTCTCATCTCCTATCACATTTAGGGGAATACCAAGTACTGGGGAGAAGTCACTGGAGTTGTTCTTTCCACAGTTGTCATCAGACCATGGTGTTGACATGTACCCCAAGGTCATAAAATACTTAGATGCAACTTTAATTTGGGACATTTTAGTCCAAAAAGAAGCAGTAAGTTCTATAAAAAAAGAAAATGTTTATCTTCATTTGAGCTATCTTTTTTGTTCTTATTATTAAGACATTGAAGGATAATAAAAGAGAAACAAAAACAAGCTTTGAGAAGCATAGATTATTTCAGCAACCCTTTCTTGTTCTAATGCATGCCTGAAGATGTACTGGACCAAGTCAGCTAGGCTAAAGTCACATCCTCCAATGGTTTCCATGCTATTTTCCCCCAGAGTGTCCCCCCACAATATGTAGTCTGTGTGGTTTGGATTTTATTATGGGAAACTCTTGGCATACAGTGACTTGAGCATTTTTTTGGAAGGGTTTCTGTGGTGTGGTCATATATCAGGAGAAGGAAAAGAGAATTCTATCCCTTAGACAACAGAAATCCATTCAGTTGGGTGCCAGAGGGTTCCATTTGTATTCTCCCTAGGCAAGAGCTGCAAAATATGCCTCACAACCCAAGATAACAAGGCTTTTGTTGGCCTTTATCTTGTGCGTGTTGGGCAACAATTCAATTGTTGTGAACAGAAGAACGTGGATTAGGTTCAACAGGGCAGGTGTATGCTGTGGGCTGTGCTAGAGACCACAGGAAGCAGATGATGAGGGCCTGCCCGGGTCGCAAAGGATCTGGGGGGATATTAACATCCACATATGTGGGATTTGGTTCTGAATCAAATATGAAGGTCCGTTTTCTAACAGTCATATTTTGATACCAGCTGTGTGTCCAATGATTCAACTAATTCTGAGATTAACCCCTTGAAATTAGCACTGACCCCAGAGGCTTAAGGACTCAGACCCATAAGAATGTCCTCACTCCAGACACCAGTTGCGTGTCATGGAGACCACCTGCACTTTTGAATAAGCAGTTCTACATTTGGGGTTTTCTATGCCCCTCTGCAGGTTTGATAGTTTGCTAGAACAACTCACAGATCAGGAAAGTTGTATTATGATTATCAGTTGATTATACAGGATAAGAACGAGTAACCAGATAAAGAGATACATAGGGCATGGCTGGGGAGGGGTTACAGGACTTCATGCGCTCAGGGTGCACCACCCTTCCTGCACCTATATGTGTTCCCAACCCTGAAACTCCTTGAATCTTATTGTTTCAGCATTTTTATATGGTGATTAATTGCTTGGACATGACTGATTAAATCATTGGCCATTGAGGATGGAACATAACCTTTAGTCTTTCTTCCTCCCTCCATGGAGGATGGGGGCAGGGCTGGAAGTTCCAATCCTCTAATCAAATGCTTGCTTCTTTTGGTGACTGGTCCTCTTTCTGAAGCCCCTCCCCAGACTCCCCTCACAATGAGTCATCTCATTAGCACAAACTCAGTATGGTAGAGAGGGGCTTGTTATGAACAACCATAGATACTCCCAACATTCAGAAAATTCCAAGTGTTTAAGAGCACTGTGCCAGGAACCAGAAAAAGACTACATAAATTTTGTTGTATCACAGGAGGCCCGAGCTAAAGGGCACAGATTGCCAAGCAGATTTACAACACGAAATCCTGGCCTGAGTGTAACTGGATGCAGTAAACGAAATTTAGAAAGTATCTGAGCCAATGGTTGGGGGATTAAGCAATCATCTGGAGATGAAACAAGCAAGACCTATTTCCCAATTAAAGTAATGCTCATTGCAAAGTTTAAGTATATGTAAAAATGACCAACAGCTCATGATATTTTTTCTTTTCAGTGTTGGAACCACCATGAGCCAATTACCCTGAAATTAACATGAAAATAGGCATTGAGGACAGACCTCTAGAAAAGGAGGAAATGATGATGGCAAGTGCAATGCCTGCAAGATCTCACCATAGCTGCAGGCTTCTAGAGAGCCACCTGCCTCTGTGAGACACTGTGGGGTTGAAGCACTTCCTGTGAGCGGGGCGATGGCAGTGATGGGCTGGGCACTGTGCAGAAGACATCTGCCGAGTCCTTGCTGTGACTGCATTTCCCCTTGTTCCTTTTTGTGACTTGGGACACTCTCTTGGCTCCCAGCTGTCCTTTCTACCCAGAGAAAATGTGTTTCTGGCTTAGCAGTCAACCCACAAGGAATGGCACCGTTCTGGAGGTGACTGGCCTCACATTACTCCAGCTGCATCTTCCCATGGATTCTACCAGATGTGAGACTCCATTCTACACTTTCCTGGCTGCAACTAGTCACATACAGTCTTCCTTGGGTATAAAGTGGGAGAGAAGAGATGGGCATTCCTGAGAACCCATGATATGCTTCACGGTCTTTGGTTAGATATGTTCTCTTTACAGCAAAGGGATGCCCTAATAGTGCTTTCTACTATGTCTTCTTGATATCTGAAGCAAGTCTGAAATGAATAGAATGGGTATCTTCAAAGTCATTTTACAAATAGGAAAAGTGAGATTCAAAGGGTTTGCATCTCCACCAAGATCTAACTAATAAAATCAGAACCAGGTACCTGATTTCACAAGTCATGTTCTCTATAATTCTATGGTTAAAATAATTCTGTGAAGAACCATTTTGCTGTATTCAATACAGATTCACCTGATAATGTTGGGTAAATACACACCAGCTAGCATTATATCAACGTTCCCGATATCAATAAATCAGGAGACATTTCAAGCAGCCTGTATTTTAGGCTGCCCTCTACTTGCAGGAGAAAGAGACTCATCATGTGAGCATGAATCTATATGGAGACTCAAATTAATTTAGTCCCAGAGGCAGCCTCAGGGGTTGGGTGAATTTCATTCTCTACCTCACCAGAGGCCTGGGAGCTTGAATGGGCATCTGTCCATAGGTGCTCTGCCCACAGAAGTACCAGCTGTATAGACTTAGGCCTATCCGTATGCTTTTGAAAGATGGTCTGTAAGACAATACAGCCAAAATGATGATTTTGCCTTTCCTTTGGTTCGCTGGAAAATTGACTGTTGTGGACTTCTTCAGAGCTGTCATTCAGACTTCATGATAGGCAAGAGTCACTTTGAAA
Source organism: Tarsius wallacei (assembly GCA_963574415.1). NCBI lineage: Eukaryota > Metazoa > Chordata > Mammalia > Primates > Tarsiidae > Tarsius > Tarsius wallacei. The sequence continues at coordinate 56,498 of CAUYQG010181713.1, forward strand.
AGTATGTCTTTTCCTCTCACATATGAAAATAAGACAAGCCAGGCTCGGTGGCTCAGCCTGTAATCCCGCGCCTTTGGGAGGCTGAGGTGAGTGGATTGCCTGAGCCCGCGGGTTTGAGACCCGCCTGGGCAAGCGAGACCTCATCTCTACAATAAATCAAAAAATTAGCCGGGCGT